>OZ024816.1:58607192-58891001 GCA_964017055.1 Chloromyia formosa | reverse complement strand
TTACATATTTCCGTCGTGACAAAAACAATATACCCTATACTAAAAGTCTAGGGTATAAATATACTATACTTAAATCCATTTCAATAACTAGAGTTTCTACCATGAAGGACCCTGTAGTCTTCTTTTTGCAAACACTATTATTAAAGTTCTGTTTATAGTTTTTAATTTTAAGTCATACAATTTAGTAACGTAGTTTTATATATAGTGTTTCGGATGCACTGAGATGGAGGTACCAATGCATATCATTTACATAAAAATACAATTATAGGAACGACTGTAACCATATGCAACGTTACTAATTTATTGATATACTCGTGCAACGCTAACAACTACCAACATAAGTGCGCACATATCCCTTAGGCAGAGTTATTAGTACGTTAGACAATTAGTGATTGAACTTTAATACTTTATTATGGATATGGTTAGAGTCATCCCTTTCTCGACTGCTTTGTTTCAATACTGCATCAAACTTCCATATCTCAGGATTTAATTTGTTCATCCACATTTGAATATTGTATTATTATTTATTGACGTAAATAACAGAATTATGTCTTATTAAGAAAACCAGTGTTTTCAGCTATCCTTTCCCTTCCTCTGTTTTTGGCGGACATGTAGTTGACCTTAACCTTAACTTGATTTGGGGGTTAGACCAACTTTTTTTTTCGCGCGGTGTGAGTGTGTCGATGTGTGGATGTGTGGATGTGCGGATGTGACGATGTGTCGATGTGTCGATGTGTCGATGTATCGATATGTCGAAGTGTCGATGTTTCGATGTGTTGATGTGTCGATTTGTCGATGTGTCGATGTGACGATGTGTCGAAGTGTCGATGTGTCGATATGTCGATGTGTCGATGTGTCGATGTGTCGATGTGTCGATGTGTGGATGTGTCGTTGTGTCGATGTGTCGATGTGTCGATGTGTCGATTTGTCGATGTGTCGAAGTCAACTTCCATATCTCAGGATTTAATTTGTTCATCCACATTTGAATATTGTATTATTATTTATTGACGTAAATAACAGAATTATGTCTTATTAAGAAAACCAGTGTTTTCAGCTATCCTTTCCCTTCCTCTGTTTTTGGCGGACATGTAGTTGACCTTAACCTTAACTTGATTTGGGGGTTAGACCAACTTTTTTTTTCGCGCGGTGTGAGTGTGTCGATGTGTGGATGTGTGGATGTGCGGATGTGACGATGTGTCGATGTGTCGTTGTGACGATGTGTCGATGTGTCGATGTGTCGATGTGTCGATATGTCGATGTGTCGATGTGTCGATGTGTCGATGTGTCGATGTGTCGATGTGTCGATGTGTCGATGTGTCGATGTGTCGATGTGTGGATGTGTGGATGTGTCGTTGTGTCGATGTGTCGATGTGTGGATGTGTCGTTGTGTCGATGTGTCGATGTGTCGATGTGTGGATGTGTGTATGTGTGGATGTGTGGATGTGTCGATGTGTGGATGTGCGATGTGTCGTTGTGTCGATGTGTCGATGTGTCGATGTGTCGTTGTGACGATGTGTCGATGTGTGATGTGTCGATGTGTCGATGTGTCGATGTGTCGATGTGTCGATGTGTCGATGTGTCGATGTGTCGATATGTCGATGAGTCGATGTGTCGATGTGTCGATGTGTCGATGTGTCGATGTGTCGATGTGTGGATGTGTCGTTGTGTCGATGTGTCGATGTGTGTATATGTGGATGTGTGGATGTGTCGATGTGTGGATGTGCGATGTGTCGTTGTGTCGATGTGTCGATGTGTCGATGTGTCGTTGTGACGATGTGTCGATGTGTCGATGTGTCGATGTGTCGATATGTCGATATGTCGATGTGTCGATGTGTCGATGTGTCGATGTGTCGATGTGTGGGTGTGTGGATGTGTGGATGTGTCGTTGTGTCGATGTGTCGATGTGTGGATGTGTCGTTGTGTCGATGTGTCGATGTGTGGATGTGTGTATATGTGGATGTGTGGATGTGTCGATGTGTGGATGTGCGATGTGTCGTTGTGTCGATGTGTCGATGTGTCGTTGTGACGATGTGTCGATGTGTCGTTGTGACGATGTGTCGATGAGTCGATGTGTCGATGTGTCGATATGTCGATGTGTCGATGTGTCGATGTGTCGATGTGTCGATGTGTCGATGTGTCGATGTGTCGATGTGTCGATGTGTCGATGTGTCGATGTGTCGATGTGTCGATGTGTGGATGTGTGGATGTGTCGTTGTGTCGATGTGTCGATGTGTGGATGTGTGTATATGTGGATGTGTGGATGTGTCGATGTGTGGATGTGCGATGTGTCGTTGTGTCGATGTGTCGATGTGTCGATGTGTCGATACGTCGATGAGTGGATGTGTCGATGTGTCGATGTGTCGATGTGTCGATGTGTCGATGTGTCGATGTGTCGATGTGTCGATTTGTCGATGTGTCGAAGTGTCGATGTGTCGAAGTGTCGATGTGTCGATGTGTCGATGTGTCGATGTGTCGATGTGTCGATGTGTCGATGTGTCGATGTGTCGATGTGTGGATGTGTGGATGTGTCGTTGTGTCGATGTGTCGATGTGTAGATGTGCCGATGTGTCGATGTGAGGATTTGTGTATGTGTCGATGTGTGGATGTGTCGATGTGTCGATGTGTCAATGTGTCGATATGTCGTTGTGTCGATGTGTCGATGTGTCGGATGTGTCGATGTGTCGATGTGTCGATTTGTCGATGTGTGGATGTGTCGATGTGTCGATGTAGAGGCAAAGTTGGGGTTTCTATGGAAAGGTAACAAACGCAGATATCACACGTGTCGATGTGTCAATGTGTCAATGTGTCGATATGTCGATGAGTAGATGTGTCGATGTGTCGATGTGTCGATGTGTCGATGTGTCGATGTGTCGATGTCGATGTGTCGATGTGTCGATGTGTGGATGTGTCGTTGTATCGATGAGTCGATGTGTTGATTTGTCGATGTGTCGATGTGAGGATGTGTGTATATGTGAATGTGTGGATGTGTGGATGTGCGATGTATCGTTTTGTCGATGTGTCGATATGTCGATGAGTCGATGTCTCGATGTGTCGATGTGTCGATGTGTCGATGAGTCGATGTGTCGATGTGTCGATGTGTCGATTTGTCGATGTTTCGATGTGTCGATGTGTCGAAGTGTCGATGTGTGGGTGTGTCGAAGTGTGGATGTGTGGATATGTGGATGTTTGGATGTGTCGATATGTCGAAGTGTTGATGTGTCGATGTCCCGATGTGTCGATTTGTCGATGTGTGGATGTGTCGATGTGTGGATGTGTGGATGTGTGGATGTGTCGATGTGTCGATGTGTTGATGTGTGGATGTGTCGATGTGTTGATGTGTCGATGTGTCGATGTGTCGATGTGTCGATGTGTCGATGTGTCGATGTGTCGATGTGTCGATTTGTCGATGTGTCGATGTGTGGATGTGTGGATGTGTGGATGTGTGGATGTGTGGATGTGTCGATGTGTCGATGTGTCGTTGTGTCGATGTGTCGATGTGTCGATGTGTGGATGTTTCGATGTGTCGATGTGTCGATGTGTCGATTTGTCGATGCGTCGAAGTGTCGATGTGTCGAAGTGTCGATGTGTCGATGTGTGGATGTATCGTTGTGTCGATGTGTCGATGTGCCGATGTGTCGATGTGAGGATGTGTGTATGTGTCGATGTGTCGATGTGTAGATGTGTCGATGTGTCGATGTGTCGATGTGTCGATGTGTCGATGTGTCGATGTGTCAATGTGTCAATGTGTCGATGTGTCGATGTGTCGAAGTGTCGATGTGTCTATGTGTTGATGTGTCAATGTGTCGATGTATCGATGTGTCAAAGTGTCGATATGTCGTTGTGTCGATGTGTCGATGTGTCGATGTGTCGTTGTGTCGATGTGTCGATGTGTCGATGTGTCGATGTGTCGATGTGTCGATGTGTCGATGTGTCGATGTGTGGATGTGTGTATGTGTGGATGTGTGGATGTGTGGAAGTGTCGATGTGTCGATGTGTCGATGTGTCGATATGTCGATGTGTCGATGTGTCGATGTGTCGATGTGTCGATGTGTGGATGTGTGGATGTGTGGATGTGTCGTTGTGTCGATGTGTCGATGTGTGGATGTGTCGTTGTGTCGATGTGTCGATGTGTGGATGTGTGTATATGTGGATGTGTGGATGTGTCGATGTGTGGATGTGCGATGTGTCGTTGTGTCGATGTGTCGATGTGTCGTTGTGACGATGTGTCGATGTGTCGTTGTGACGATGTGTCGATGAGTCGATGTGTCAATGTGTCGATATGTCGATGTGACGATGTGTCGATGTGTCGATGTGTCGATGTGTCGATGTGTCGATGTGTGGATGTGTGGATGTGTGGATGTGTCGATGTGTCGATGTGTCGTTGTGTCGATGTGAGGATGTGTCGATGTGTGGATGTGTGTATGTGTCGATGTGTGGATGTGTGTATGTGTGGATGTGTGGATGTGTCGATGTGTCGATGTGTGGATGTGTCGACGTGTCGATGTGTCGACGTGTCGATGTGTCGATATGTCGATATGTCGAAGTGTCCATGTGTCGATGTCTCGATGTGTCGATTTGTCGATGTGTGGATGTGTTGGTGTGTGGATGTGTGGATGTGTGGATGTGTCGATGTGTGGATGTGTGGATGTGTGGATGTGTCGATGTGTCGATGTGTCGATGTGTCGATGTGTCGATGTGTCGATGTGTCGATGTGTGGATGTGTCGATGTGCCGATGTATGGATGTGTCGAAGTGTGGATGTTTGTATGTGTGGATGTGTCGATGTGTCGACGTGTGGATGTGTCGATGTGTCGATGTGTGGATGTGTGGATATGTCGATGTGTCGATGTGTCGATGTGTCGATGTGTCGATGTGTCGATGTGTCGATGTGTCGATGTGTCGATGTTTTCGATGTGTCGATGTGTGGATGTGTGGATGTGTCGATGTGTCGATGTGTCGATGTGTGGATTTGTGGATGTGTGGATGTGTCGATGTGTTGATGTGTCGATGTGTCGATGTGTCGATGTGTAGATGTGTGGATGAGTGGATGTGTCGATGTGTCGATGTGTGGATGTGTGGATATGTGGATGTGTGAATGTGTGAATGTGTCGATGTGTCGATATGTCGAAGTGCCGATGTGTCGATGTGTCGATGTGTCGCTGTGTCGTTGTGTCGTTGTGTCGTTGTGTCGATGTGTCGATGTGTCGATGTGTGGATGTGTAGATGTGTCGATGTGTGGATGTGTGGATGTGTGGATATGTGGATGTGTGAATGTGTGAATTTGTCGATGTGTCGATATGTCGATGTGCCGTTGTGTCGATGTGTCGATGTGTCGATTTGTCGATGTGTGGATGTGTGGATGTGTGGATGTGTGGATGTGTGGATGTGTCGATGGGTCGATGTGTCGTTGTGTCGATGTGTCGAAGTGTCGATGGGTGGATGTGTCGATGTGTGGATGTGTCGATGTGTATGTGTGTGGATGTGTGGACGTGTGGATGTGTCGATGTGTGGATGTGTCGATGTGTGGATGTGTGTATGTGTGGATGTGTCGAAGTGTCGATGTTTTGATGTGCCGATGTGTCGATGTGTCGATTTGTCGATGTGTGGATGTGTGGATGTGTGGATGTGTGGATGTGTCGATGTGTGGATGTAACGATGTGTGGATGTGTGAGTGTGTCGATGTGTGGATGTGTTGATGTGTCGATGTGTCGAAGTTGCCGATGTGTCGATGTGTCTATGTGTTGATGTGTCGATGTGTCGATGTGTCGATGTGTCCATGTGTCGATGTGTCCATGAGTCGATGTGTCGATGTGTCGATGTGTCGATGTGTCGATGTGTCGATATGTCGATGTGTCTATGTGTCGATGTGTCGATGTGTCGATGTGTCGATGTGTCGATGTGTCGATGTGTCGAAGTGTCGATTTTTTGATGTGTCGATGTGTCGAGGTGTCGATGTGTCGATGTGTCGATGTGTGGATGTGTGGATTTGTGGATGTGTGGATGTTTGGATGTGTGGATGTTTGGATGTGTGGATGTGTCGATGTGTGGATGTGTCGATGTGTGGATGTGTGTATGTGTGTATGTGTGTATGTGTGAATGTGTCGAAGTGTCGATGTTTCGATGTGCCGATTTGTCGATGTGTGGATGTGTGGATGTGTCGATGTGTCGATGTGTCGATGTTTCGATGTGTGGATGTGTGGATTTGTGGATGTGTGGATGTGTGGATGTGTCGATGTGTGGATGTGTCGATGTGTGGATGTGTGTATGTGTGGATGTGTCGAAGTGTCGATGTTTTGATGTGCCGATGTGTCGATGTGTCGATGTGTCGATGTGTATGTGTGTGGATGTGTGGACGTGTGGATGTGTGGATGTGTCGATGTGTCGATGTGTGGGTGTGTCGATGTGTGGATGTGTTGATGTGTCGATGTGTCGAAGTTGCCGATGTGTCGATGTGTCTATGTGTTGATGTGTCGATGTGTCGATGTGTCGATGTGTCCATGTGTCGATGTGTCCATGTGTCGATGTGTCGATGTGTCGATGTGTCGATGTGTCGATATGTCGATGTGTCTATGTGTCGATGTGTCGATGTGTCGATGTGTCGATGTGTCGATGTGTGGGTGTGTCGATGTGTGGATGTGTTGATGTGTCGATGTGTCGAAGTTGCCGATGTGTCGATGTGTCTATGTGTTGATGTGTCGATGTGTCGATGTGTCGATGTGTCCATGTGTCGATGTGTCCATGAGTCGATGTGTCGATGTGTCGATGTGTCGATGTGTCGATGTGTCGATATGTCGATGTGTCTATGTGTCGATGTGTCGATGTGTCGATGTGTCGATGTGTCGAAGTGTCGATTTTTTGATGTGCCGATGTGTCGATGTGTCGATGTGTATGTGTGTGGATGTGTGGACGTGTGGATGTGTGGATGTGAAGATGTGTCGATGTGTGGGTGTGTCGATGTGTGGATGTGTCGATGTGTCCATGTGTCGATGTGTCCATGTGTCGATGTGTCGATGTGTCGATGTGTCGATGTGCCGATATGTCGATGTGTCTATGTGTCGATGTGTCGATGTGTCGATGTGTCGATGTGTCGATGTGTGGGTGTGTCGATGTGTGGATGTGTTGATGTGTCGATGTGTCGAAGTGTCCGATGTGTCGATGTGTCTATGTGTTGATGTGTTGATGTGTCGATGTGTCGATGTGTCGGTGTGTCGATGTGTCGATGTGTCGATGTGTCGATGTGTCGATGTGTCGATGTGTCGATGTGTCGATGTGTCGATGTGTCTATGTGTCGATGTGTCGATGTGTCGATGTGCCAATGTGTCGATGTGTCGATGTGTCGATGTGTCGATGTGTCGATGTTTCGATGTATCGATGTGTCGATGTGTCGATGTGTCGATGTGTCGATGTGTCGATGTGTCGATGTGTCGATGTGCCGATGTGTCGATGTGTTGATGTGTCGACGAGTCGATGTGTGGGTGTGTGGATGTGCGGACGTGTGGATGTGTGGATGTGTCGAAGTGTCCGATGTGTCGATGTGTCGATGTGTCGATGTGTCGATGTGTCGATGTGTCGATGTGTGGATGTGTGTATGTGTGGATGTGTCGAAGTGTCGAAGTGTCGATGTGTCGATGTGTCGATGTGTGGGTGTGTGGATGTGTGGACGTGTGGATGTGTGGATGTGTGGATGTGTGGACGTGTGGATGTGTGGATGTGTGAATGTGTGGATGAGTCGAAGTGTCGATGTGTCTATGTGTTGATGTGTTGATGTGTCGATGTGTCGATGTGTCGATGTGTCGATGTGTCGATGTGTCGATGTGTCGATGTGTCGATGTGTCGATGTGTCGATGTGTGGATGTGTGGATGTGTCGATGTGTCGATGTGTCGATGTGTCGATGTGTCGATGTGTCGATGTGTCGATGTGTCGATGTGTCGATGTGTCGATGTGTGGATGTGTTGATGTGTCGATGTGTCGAAGTGTCCGATGTGTCGATGTGTCTATGTGTTGATGTGTTGATGTGTTGATGTGTTGATGTGTCGATGTGTCGATGTGTCGATGTGTCGATGTGTCGATGTGTCGATGTGTCTATGTGTCTATGTGTCGATGTGTCGATGTGTCGATGTGCCAATGTGTCGATGTGTCGATGTGTCGATGTTTCGATGTATCGATGTGTCGATGTGTCGATGTGTCGATGTGTCGATGTGCCGATGTGTCGATGTGTCGATGTGTGGGTGTGTGGATGTGCGGACGTGTGGATGTGTGGATGTGTCGAAGTGTCCGATGTGTCGATGTGTCGATGTGTCGATGTGTCGATGTGTCGATGTGTCGAAGTTTCGATGTGTCTATGTGTTGATGTGTCGATGTGTCGATGTGTCGATGTGTCGATGTGTCGATGTGTCGATGTGTCGATGTGTCGATGTGTCGATGTGTCGATGTGTGGGTGTGTGGATGTGTGGACGTGTGAATGTGTGGATGTGTGTATGTGTGGATGTGTCGAAGTGTCGATGTGTCTATGTGTTGATGTGTCGATGTGTCGATGTGTCGATGTGTCGATGTGTCGAAGTGTCGATGTGTCGATGTGTCTATGTGTTGATGTGTCGATGTGTCGATGTGTCGATGTGTCGATGCGTCGATGTGTCGATGTGTCGATGTGTCGATGTGTCGATGTGTCGATGTGTCT
This sequence comes from Chloromyia formosa, assembly GCA_964017055.1. Lineage (NCBI taxonomy): Eukaryota > Metazoa > Arthropoda > Insecta > Diptera > Stratiomyidae > Chloromyia > Chloromyia formosa. The sequence continues at coordinate 58,882,324 of OZ024816.1, read as the reverse complement.
ATGTGTCGATGTGTCGATGTGTCGATGTGTCGATGTGTCCATGTGTCGATGTGTCGAAGTGTCGATGTGTCGATGTGTCGACGTGTGGATGTGTGGATGTGTGGATGTGTCGATGTTTCGATGTGTCGATGTGTGGATGTGTGTATGTGTCGATGTGTCGATGTGTGGGTGTGTCGATGTGTGGATGTGTCGATGTGTCGGAGTGTCCGATATGTCGATGTGTGGATGTGTGTATGTGTGGATGAGTCGAAGTGTAGATGTTTCGATGTGTCGATGTGTCGATGTTTCGTTGTGTCTGTGTGTCGATGTGTCGATGTGTCGATGTGAGGATGTGAGGATGTGTCGATGTGTGGATGTGTGGATGTGTCGAATTGTCGATGTTTCGATGTGCCGATGTGTCGATGTGTCGATGTGTCGAAGTGTCGATGTGTCGATGTGTGGGTGTGTGGATGTGTGGACGTGTGGATGTGTGGATGTGTCGAAGTGTCCGATGTGTCGATGTGTCTATGTGTTGATGTGTCGATGTGTCGATGTGTCGATGTGTCGATGTGTGGATGTGTGTATGTGTGTATGTGTGTATGTGTGGATGTGTCGAAGTGTCGATGTTTCGATTTGCCGATGTGTCGATGTGTCGATGTGTCGATGCGTCGATGTGTCGATGTGTGGGTGTGTGGGTGTGTGGATGTGTGGACGTGTGGATGTGTGGATGTGTCGAAGTGTCCGATGTGTCGATGTGTCTATGTGTTGATGTGTCGATGTGTCGATGTGTCGATGTGTCCATGTGTCGATGTGTCCATGTGTCGATGTGTCGATGTGTCGATATGTCGATATGTCTATGTGTCGATGTGTTGATGTGTCGATGTGTGGATGTGTGGATTTGTGGATGTGTGGATGTGTCGATGTGTCGATGTGTGGATGTGTCGATGTGTGGATGTGTGTATGTGTGTATGTGTGGATGTGTCGAAGTGTCGATTTTACGATGTGCCGATGTGTCGATGTGTGGATGTGTCGATGTGTCGATGTGTATGTGTGTGGATGTGTGGACGTGTGGATGTGTGGATGTGTCGAAGTGTCCGATGTGTGGATGTGTGTATGTGTCGATGTGTCGATGAGTCGATGTGTGGATGTGTCGAAGTGTCCGATGTGTGGATGTGTGTATGTGTGTATGTGTGTATGTGTGTATGTGTCGATGTGTCGATGTGTCGATGTGTCGATGTGTCGATGTGTCTATGTGTCGATGTGTCGATGTGTCGATGTGTCGAGGTGTCGATGTGTCGATGTGTCGATGTGTGGATGTGTGGATTTGTGGATGTGTGGATGTTTGGATGTGTGGATGTTTGGATGTGTGGATGTGTCGATGTGTGGATGTGTCGATGTGTGGATGTGTGTATGTGTGTATGTGTGTATGTGTGAATGTGTCGAAGTGTCGATGTTTCGATGTGCCGATTTGTCGATGTGTCGATGTGTCGATGCGTCGATGTGTCGACGTGTCGATGTGTGGGTGTGTCGATGTGTGGATGTGTGGATGCGTCGATGTGTCGAAGTGTCCGATGTGTCGATGAGTCGATGTGTCTATGTGTCGATGTGTCCATGTGTCGATGTGTCGATATGTCGATGTGTCTATATGTCGATGTGTCGATGTGTCGATGTGTCGATATGTCGATGTGTCTATATGTCGATGTGTCGATGTGTCGATGTGTCGATGTGTGGATGTGTGGATTTGTGGATGTGTGGATGTGTGGATGTGTCGATGTGTGGATGTGTGTAAGTGTGTATGTGTGGATGTGTCGAAGTGTCGATGTTTCGATGTGCCAATGTGTCGATGTGTCGATGTGTGGATGTGTGGATGTGTGGATGTGTGGATGTGTGGATGTGTGGATGTGTGGATGTGTGGATGTGTGGATGTGTGGATGTGTGGATGTGTGGATGTTTGGATGTGTCGATGTGTGGATGTGTCGATGTGTGGATGTGGGTATGTGTGGATGTGTCGAATTGTTGATGTTTCGATGTGCCGATGTGTCCATGTGTCGATGTGTCCATGTGTCGATGTGTCGATGTGTCGATATGTCGATATGCCTATGTGTCGATGTGTTGATGTGTCGATGTGTGGATGTGTGGATTTGTGGATGTGTGGATGTGTGGATGTGTCGATGTGTGGATGTGTCGAAGTGTCCGATGTGTGGATGTGTGTATGTGTGTATGTGTCGATGTGTCGATGAATCGATGTGTGGATGTGTCGAAGTGTCCGATGTGTGGATGTGTGTATGTGTGTATGTGTGTATGTGTGTATGTGTCGATGTATCGATGTGTCGATGTGTCTATGTGTCGATGTGTCGATGTGTATGTGTGTGGATGTGTGGACGTGTGGATGTGTGGATGTGTCGAAGTGTCCGATGTGTGGATGTGTGTATGTGTGTATGTGTCGATGTGTCGATGAGTCGATGTGTGGATGTGTCGAAGTGTCCGATGTGTGGATGTGTGTATGTGTGTATGTGTGTATGTGTGTATGTGTGTATGTGTCGATGTATCGATGTGTCGATGTGTCTATGTGTCGATGTGTCTATGTGTTGATGTGTCGATGTGTCGATGTGTCGATGCGTCGATGTGTCGATGTGTCGATGTGTGGGTGTGTCGATGTGTGGATGTGTGGATGCGTCGATGTGTCGAAGTGTCCGATGTGTCGATGAGTCGATGTGTCTATGTGTTGATGTGTCGATGTGTCGATGTGTCCATGTGTCGATGTGTCGATATGTCGATGTGTCTATATGTCGATGTGTCGATGTGTCGATGTGTGGATGTGTGGATTTGTGGATGTGTGGATGTGTGGATGTGTCGATGTGTGGATGTGTGTAAGTGTGTATGTGTGGATGTGTCGAAGTGTCGATGTTTCGATGTGCCAATGTGTCGATGTGTCGATGTGTGGATGTGTGGATGTGTGGATGTGTGGATGTGTGGATGTGTGGATGTGTGGATGTGTGGATGTGTGGATGTGTGGATGTGTGGATGTGTGGATGTGTCGATGTGTGGATGTGTCGATGTGTGGATGTGGGTATGTGTGGATGTGTCGAATTGTTGATGTTTCGATGTGCCGATGTGTGGATGTGTGGATGTGTGGATGTGTCGATGTGTGGATGTGTCGATGTGTGGATGTGGGTATGTGTCGATGTGTCGATGTGTCGAGGTGTCGATGTGTCGATGTGTCGATGTGTCGATGTGTCGATGTGTGGATGTGTGGATGTGTGGATGTGTGGATGTGTGGATGTGTCGATGTGTGGATGTGGGTATGTGTCGATGTGTCGATGTTTCGATGTATCGATGTGTCGATGTGTCGATGTGTCGATGTGTCGATGTGTCGATGTGCCGATGTGTCGATGTGTCGATGTGTCGATGTGTCGATGTGTGGGTGTGTGGATGTGCGGACGTGTGGATGTGTGGATGTGTCGAAGTGTCCGATGTGTCGATGTGTCGATGTGTCGATGTGTCGATGTGTCGATGTGTCGAAGTTTCGATGTGTCTATGTGTTGATGTGTCGATGTGTCGATGTGTCGATGTGTCGATGTGTCGATGTGTCGATGTGTCGATGTGTGGGTGTGTGGATGTGTGGACGTGTGGATGTGTGGATGTGTGTATGTGTGGATGTGTCGAAGTGTCGATGTGTGGGTGTGTGGATGTGCGGACGTGTGGATGTGTGGATGTGTCGAAGTGTCCGATGTGTCGATGTGTCGATGTGTCGATGTGTCGATGTGTCGAAGTTTCGATGTGTCTATGTGTTGATGTGTCGATGTGTCGATGTGTCGATGTGTCGATGTGACGATGTGTCGATGTGTGGGTGTGTGGATGTGTCGATGTGTCGATGTGTCGATGTGCCGATGTGTCGATGTGTCGATGTGTCGATGTGTGGGTGTGTGGATGTGCGGACGTGTGGATGTGTGGATGTGTCGAAGTGTCCGATGTGTCGATGTGTCGATGTGTCGATGTGGGTATGTGTCGATGTGTCGATGTGTCGATGTTTCGATGTATCGATGTGTCGATGTGTCGATGTGTCGATGTGTCGATGTGTCGATGTGTCGATGTGTCGATGTGTCGATGTGTCGATGTGCCGATGTGTCGATGTGTCGATGTGTCGATGTGTGGGTGTGTGGATGTGCGGACGTGTGGATGTGTGGATGTGTCGAAGTGTCCGATGTGTCGATGTGTCGATGTGTCGATGTGTCGATGTGTCGAAGTTTCTCTGTGTCTATGTGTTGATGTGTCGATGTGTCGATGTGTCCATGTGTCGATGTGTCGATGTGTCGATGTGTCGATGTGTCGATGTGTCGATGTGTCGATGTGTCGATGTGTGGATGTGTGGATGTGTGGATGTGTGGATGTGTGGATGTGTGGATGTGTGGATGTGTGGATGTGTCGATGTGTGGAATTGGGTATGTGTCGATGAGTCGATGTTTCGATGTATCGATGTGTCGATGTGTCGATGTGTCGATGTGTCGATGTGTCGATGTGTTGATGTGTCGATGTGTGGATGTGTGCATTTGTGGATGTGTGGATGTGTGGATGTGTGGATGTGTGGATGTGTCGATGTGTCGATGTGTGGAATTGGGTATGTGTCGATGTGTCGATGTTTCGATGTATCGATGTGTCGATGTGTCGATGTGTCGATGTGTCGATGTGCCGATGTGTCGATGTGTCGATGTGTCGATGTGTCGATTTGTCGATATGTCGATATGTCTATGTGTCGATGTGTTGATGTGTCGATGTGTGGATGTGTGGATTTGTGGATGTGTGGATGTGTGGATGTGTGGATGTGTCGATGTGTGGATGTGTCGATGTGAGGATGTGTGTATGTGTGTATGTGTGGATGTGTCGAAGTGTCGATTTTACGATGTGCCGATGTGTCGATGCGTCGATGTGTCGATGTGTGGGTGTGTGGGTGTGTCGATGTGTCGATGTGTCGATGTGCCGATGTGTCGATGTGTCGATGTGTCGATGTGTCGATGTGTCGATGTGTGGGTGTGTGGATGTGCGGACGTGTGGATGTGTGGATGTGTCGAAGTGTCCGATGTGTCGATGTGTCGATGTGTCGATGTGGGTATGTGTCGATGTGTCAATGTTTCGATGTATCGATGTGTCGATGTGTCGATGTGTCGATGTGTCGATGTGCCGATGTGTCGATGTGTCGATGTGTCGATGTGTGGGTGTGTGGATGTGCGGACGTGTGGATGTGTGGATGTGTCGAAGTGTCCGATGTGTCGATGTGTCGATGTGTCGATGTGTCGAAGTTTCGATGTGTCGATGTGTCGATGTGTCGATGTGTCGATGTGTCGATGTGTCGATGTGTCGATGTGTCGATGTGTCGATGTGTCGATGTGTGGGTGTGTGGGTGTGTGGATGTGTGGACGTGTGGATGTGTGGATGTGTGTATGTTTGGATGTGTCGAAGTGTCGATGTGTCTACGTGTTGATGTGTCGATGTGTCGATGTGTGGATGTGTGGATGTGTGGATGTGTGGATGTGTGGATGTGTGGATGTGTGGATGTGTCGATGTGTCGATGTGTGGATGTGGGTATGTGTCGATGTGTCGATGTTTCGATGTATCGATGTGTCGATGTGTCGATGTGTCGATGTGTCGATGTGTCGATGTGCCGATGTGTCGATGTGTCGATGTGTCGATGTGTCGATGTGTCGATATGTCGATATGTCTATGTGTCGATGTGTTGATGTGTCGATGTGTGGATGTGTGGATTTGTGGATGTGTGGATGTGTGGATGTGTCGATGTGTGGATGTGTCGATGTGTGGATGTGTGTATGTGTGTATGTGTGGATGTGTCGAAGTGTCGATTTTACGATGTGCCGATGTGTCGATGCGTCGATGTGTCGATGTTTGGGTGTGTGGGTGTGTGGATGTGTGGACGTGTGGATGTGTGGATGTGTCGAAGTGTCCGATGTGTCGATGTGTCTATGTGTTGATGTGTCGATGTGTCGATGTGTCCATGTGTCGATGTGTCCATGTGTCGATGTGTCGATGTGTCGATATGTCGATATGTCTATGTGTCGATGTGTTGATGTGTCGATGTGTGGATGTGTGGATTTGTGGATGTGTGGATGTGTGGATGTGTCGATGTGTGGATGTGTCGATGTGTGGATGTGTGTATGTGTGTATGTGTGGATGTGTCGAAGTGTCGATTTTACGATGTGCCGATGTGTCGATGTGTGGATGTGTCGATGTGTCGATGTGTATGTGTGTGGATGTGTGGACGTGTGGATGTGAGGATGTGTCGAAGTGTCCGATGTGTGGATGTGTGTATGTGTGTATGTGTCGATGTGTCGATGAGTCGATGTGTGGATGTGTCGAAGTGTCCGATGTGTGGATGTGTGTATGTGTGTATGTGTGTATGTGTCGATGTGTCGATGTGTCGATGTGTCGATGTGTCGATGTGTCTATGTGTCGATGTGTCGATGTGTCGATGTGTCGAGGTGTCGATGTGTCGATGTGTCGATGTGTGGATGTGTGGATTTGTGGATGTGTGGATGTTTGGATGTGTGGATGTTTGGATGTGTGGATGTGTCGATGTGTGGATGTGTCGATGTGTGGATGTGTGTATGTGTGTATGTGTGTATGTGTGAATGTGTCGAAGTGTCGATGTTTCGATGTGCCGATTTGTCGATGTGTCGATGTGTCGATGTGTCGATGTGTCGATGTGTGGGTGTGTGGATGTGTGGACGTGTGGATGTGTGGATGTGTCGAAGTGTCCGATGTGTCGATGTGTCTATGTGTTGATGTGTCGATATGTCGATGTGTCGATGCGTCGATGTGTCGATGTGTCGATGTGTGGGTGTGTCGATGTGTGGATGTGTGGATGCGTCGATGTGTCGAAGTGTCCGATGAGTCGATGAGTCGATGTGTCTATGTGTTGATGTGTCGATGTGTCGATGTGTCGATGTGTCGATGTGTCCATGTGTCGATGTGTCGATATGTCGATGTGTCTATATGTCGATGTGTCGATGTGTCGATGTGTGGATGTGTGGATTTGTGGATGTGTGGATGTGTGGATGTGTCGATGTGTGGATGTGTGTAAGTGTGTATGTGTGGATGTGTCGAAGTGTCGATGTTTCGATGTGCCAATGTGTCGATGTGTCGATGTGTGGATGTGTGGATGTGTGGATGTGTGGATGTGTGGATGTGTCGATGTGTGGATGTGTGGATGTGTGGATGTGTGGATGTGTGGATGTGTCGATGTGTGGATGTGTCGATGTGTGGATGTGGGTATGTGTGGATGTGTCGAATTGTTGATGTTTCGATGTGCCGATGTGTCGATGTGTCGATGTGTCGATGTGTGGGTGTGTGGATGTGTGGACGTGTGGATGTGTGGATGTGTCGAAGTGTCCGATGTGTCTATGTGTTGATGTGTCGATGTGTCGATGTGTCGATGTGTCGATGTGTCGATGTGTCGATGTGTCGATGTGTCGATGTGCCGATGTGTCGATGTGTCGATTTGTCGATGTGTATGTGAGTGGATGTGTGGACTTGTGGATGTGTGGATGTGTCGAATTGTCCGATGTGTGGATGTGTGTATGTGTGTATGTGTCGATGTGTCGATGTGTCGATGTGTCGATGTGTCGATGTGTCTATGTGTTGATGTGTCGATGTGTCGATGTTACGATGTGTCGATGTGTCGATGTGTCTATGTGTCGATGTGTCGATGTGTCGATGTGTCGATGTTTCTATGTGTCGATGTGTCGATGTGTCGATGTGTCGATGTGTCGATGTGTCGATGTGTCGATGTGTCGATGTGTCGATGTGTCGATGTGTCGATGTGTCAATGTGTGGATGTGTGGATGTGTGGATGTGTCGATGTGAGGATGTGTCGATGTGTGGATGTGTGTATGTGTGAATGTGTGGATGTGTCGAAGTGTCGATGTTTCGATGTGCCGATATGTCGATGTGTCGATGTGTCGATGTGTCGATGTTTGGGTGTGTGGATGTGTGGACGTGTGGATGTGTGGATGTGTCGAAGTGTCCGATGTGTCGATGTGTCTATGTGTTGATGTGTCGATGTGTCGATGTGTCGATGTGTCGATGTGTCGATGTGTCGATGTATCGATGTGTCGATGTGTCGATGTGTCGATGTGTCGATGTGTCGATGTGTCGATGTGTCGATGTGTCGATGTGTCGATGTGTCGATGTGTCGATGTGTCGATGTGTCGATGTGTCGATGTGTCGATGTGTCGATGTGTCGATGTGTGTATGTGTGTATGTGTGGATGTGTCGAAGTGTCGATGTTTCGATTTGCCGATGTGTCGATGTGTCGATGCGTGGATGTGTCGATGTGTGGGTGTGTGGATGTGTGGACATGTGGATGTGTGGATGTGTCGAAGTGTCCGATGTGTCGATGTGTCTATGTGTTGATGTGTCGATGTGTGGATGTGTCGATGTGTCGATGTTTCGATATGTCTATGTGTCTATGTGTCGATGTGTCGATGTGTCGATGTTTCGATGTGTGGATGTGTGGATTTGTGGATGTGTGGATGTGTGGATGTGTCGATGTGTGGATGTGTCGATGTGTGGATGTGTGTATGTGTGGATGTGTCGAAGTGTCGATGTTTTGATGTGCCGATGTGTCGATGTGTCTATGTGTATGTGTGTGGATGTGTCGAAGTGTCCGATGTGTGGATGTGTGTATGTGTCGATGTGTCCATGAGTCGATGTGTCGATGTGTCTATGTGTTGATGTGTCGATGTGTCGATGTGTCGATGTGTCGATGTGTCGATGTGTCGATGTGTCGATGTGTCGATGTGTCGATGTGTCGATGTGTCGAGGTGTCGATGTGTCGATGTGTGGATGTGTGGATTTGTGGATGTGTGGATGTTTGGATGTGTGGATGTGTCGATGTGTGGATGTGTCGATGTGTGGATGTGTGTATGTGTGTATGTGTGAATGTGTCGAAGTGTCGATGTTTCGATGTGCCGATTTGTCGATGTGTCGATGTGTCGATGTGTGGCTGTGTGGGTGTGTGGATGTGTGGACGTGTGGATGTGTGGATGTGTCGAAGTGTCCGATGTGTCGATGTGTCTATGTGTTGATGTGTCGATGTGTCGATGTGTCGATGCGTCGATGTGTCGATGTGTCGATGTGTGGGTGTGTCGATGTGTGGATGTGTGGATGCGTCGATGTGTCTATGTGTTGATGTGTCGATGTGTCTATGTGTTGATGTGTCAATGTGTCGATGTGTCGATGTGTCGATGTGTGGATGTGGGAACCGGTCTCTGACAGGGTCTTGACCGCCAGGTTCCGGACCAAAATGAGGAACATCTCAATAATACAATGTTATGCCCCTACTGAACCCGACAATGTCTTGGCAAAAGACTCCTTCTACGAAGAACTAAACGCCGTTCAGAGCAGAACACCTAAAGGTGACATTATAATGGTTATGGGTGATTTGAATGCGAAAGTTGGCGCTGATAACTATGGGCTCAGACATGTGATGGGGAGACACGTTCTTGGTGATCGTAATGACAACGGTGAAAGATTTGTAGAGTTCTGCAACTTTCACAGTCTCCTCATCGGTGGTACTATGTTTGAGCATAAGGACCACTACAAAATCAGTTGGTCCTCTGTTGATCGGCGCAGAACACAAAATCAAATCGACCATTTTGCCATTAGTAAAAGATTCAAGAGTTGCCTCCTGGACGTGCGAAACAAGAAGGGTGCCGATATTGGGATGGGAAGAGACCATTATCTTATGATCGCTAATGTTCGATTGCGTATTGCAGCCGTGCGCCGCCCCAGCGACGAAAGATCCAGGCACCGCAAATTCAACACCGCTCGACTAAAAAATCCAGCTGTCTTACAACAATATAATGACCATCTTGCCCAAAAAGCGGCTGAGATAACTAGTCACCCAGATAGTGACATAAACGAAAACTGGGATGCCATAAAAAATGCGTACATTGATAGCGCAAATACCATCCTTGGCCCAAACCCGGATTGCCGGAATAAGCCCTGGATGTCCGACGCTTCATGGCAGCGGATTCTTGAAAGAAAGGAGCTGAAAGTTCGTTTGGCTGCAGCCTCAGACGACAATCGAAGCAGCATCGAACTCCTTTACCGTCAGAAAGCTCGAGAAGTTCAGCGTAATGTGCGACGCGATAAAAGAGTTTATGCCAATTCTCTTTTAGCGTCAGCAGAAGAAGCCGCTAGAAGTAACAACTTAAACGCCGTATACGGTGTCATCAAGGAGTTTACAGGTGGTCGTAACTCCTGCCAACAGCCGGTGAAAGATAGTGATGGAAAGCTACTTATCTTGGAAGAAGATCAAATGAGGCGGAGGAAAGAACACTTCGCCGCGGTCTTGAACCGTGTAACCTCTGGTGAAGTTGCCCCTCATATAGATAATTTAGCTAACCATCAAAATGTGCGTATACGGCCCACTGCCCCGACTAAAGAGGAAATAGTCACTGCAATTATTGCACTAAAACGAGGAAAGGCCGCCGGACTTGACGGCATCCCTGCAGCCCCAAGCGTAACTGCCGATTTGCTGCACCCACTTGTTGATAAAGCGTGGAATACAGAGACCTTTCCCACTGAGTGGAAGGAAGGTTTGATCATCAAACTTCCAAAGAAGGGTAGCCTTACAGACTGTAATAATTGGAGAGGCATTTGTGTGCTTCCTGCCGTTGCCAAGATAATAGCTAAAATCGTCCTGGAAAGACTAAAGGCCCACTTAGAAAGCACAATTGATGAAGAGCAGGCTGGCTTTCGATCCGGATTCTCCTGTGTCGATCACATTAACACCTTGCGAATCATCATCGAGCAATGCGCTGAATACGATTCTCCGCTTCACTTGCTTTTCATCGATTTCGAAAAGGCTTTCGATAGTGTGAACCGGGATTCTATATGGGCGGCCTTGCGCAGGAGAGGCATCCCTGAGAAGCTTGTGGCTATTATTAAGGCAACCTATGACGGCGCGAAATGTCGCGTTCTGCATAAAGGTAAGGTGTCGGGGGACTTTGAGATTCGCAGTGGAGTTCGGCAGGGGTGCATCCTCTCACCGATCCTATTCCTCATTGTGATCGGCGATGTGTTGCATGCAGCCCTATCCGGACTCGACAGAGGAATTCAATGGACTTTGACATCTTATCTACAACATCTTGACTACGCTGACGACATATGCCTACTCTCCCACAAAATCATGGATCTGTCCGCAATGGCGTTAGATCTCGAGAGGGAGGCAAGCAAGGTTGGGCTAAAGATTAATACCAACAAGACCAAGGTTCTTAGCCCGCCGTTGCGAAAAAGAAATCCGACACCTATTGCCATCAATATTAATGGGCAGCCTGTGGAGAAGGTGGACAACTTCGTCTACCTGGGTAGCATTGTTGCCGAAAATGGTGGTACGGAGCAGGACATCGCTCGTCGTATCAACCAGGCTAAACGTGCATACGGCATGCTGTCCAAAATCTGGCAGGGCAGTTATCTCAGCATCAAGACCAAGCTGGGCCTGTTTCGCTCCCTGGTACTATCAGTACTTTTGTATGGGAGCAGTACATGGAAAGTTTCCGTAGGAGTTACCAGAAAGCTGCAAGTTTTCGTCAACTCATGTCTTCGTCGAATTTTAAGAATTTTCTGGCCCAAAACAATATCAAATGAAGAGCTAAGTCGGCGTACGGGTCAGATGCCAATCGACGAATTGATACGCAGGCGAAAATGGCAGTGGATAGGTCACACATTGCGGAAGAGTGATAACTGCATTGCTTTGCATGCCATGAAATGGAACCCCATTTCCAACCAAGGCCGACCAAGAGGGGGTCCTCGAATCACATGGCGTCGATCTGTGGCAAAGGAGTTTCAGGTACTGGGTAAGTCTTTTGGGGAGTTGCGCCCCATTGCCCAGAACAGAGTACGATGGCGCGCAGGAGTAGTTGACGCGCTATGCCCCGCTAGGGGTTAAGGCAAAGTAGTATGTGTGGATGTGTGGATGTGTGGATGTGTCGATGTGTGGATGTGTCGATGTGTGGATGTGTGTATGTGTGGATGTGTCGAAGTGTCGATGTTTTGATGTGCCGATGTGTCGATGTGTCGATGTGTCGATGTGTATGTGTGTGGATGTGTGGACGTGTGGATGTGTGGATGTGTCGATGTGTCGATGTGTGGGTGTGTCGATGTGTGGATGTGTTGATGTGTCGATGTGTCGAAGTTGCCGATGTGTCGATGTGTCTATGTGTTGATGTGTCGATGTGTCGATGTGTCGATGTGTCCATGTGTCGATGTGTCCATGTGTCGATGTGTCGATGTGTCGATGTGTCGATGTGTCGATATGTCGATGTGTCTATGTGTCGATGTGTCGATGTGTCGATGTGTCGATGTGTCGATGTGTGGGTGTGTCGATGTGTGGATGTGTTGATGTGTCGATGTGTCGAAGTTGCCGATGTGTCGATGTGTCTATGTGTTGATGTGTCGATGTGTCGATGTGTCGATGTGTCCATGTGTCGATGTGTCCATGAGTCGATGTGTCGATGTGTCGATGTGTCGATGTGTCGATGTGTCGATATGTCGATGTGTCTATGTGTCGATGTGTCGATGTGTCGATGTGTCGATGTGTCGAAGTGTCGATTTTTTGATGTGCCGATGTGTCGATGTGTCGATGTGTATGTGTGTGGATGTGTGGACGTGTGGATGTGTGGATGTGAAGATGTGTCGATGTGTGGGTGTGTCGATGTGTGGATGTGTCGATGTGTCCATGTGTCGATGTGTCCATGTGTCGATGTGTCGATGTGTCGATGTGTCGATGTGTCGATATGTCGATGTGTCTATGTGTCGATGTGTCGATGTGTCGATGTGTCGATGTGTCGATGTGTGGGTGTGTCGATGTGTGGATGTGTTGATGTGTCGATGTGTCGAAGTGTCCGATGTGTCGATGTGTCTATGTGTTGATGTGTTGATAGCTTAACCTATATACCATATTTATCACAACGTATTTCTAATATATTACCAAAAACAACTAATACACATAATGGTATTCCTCTTAATATAAAATCTACTTATAAGCCTATAAATAAATTAAAAAATATTCTTCACACTGATACAAAACAAAAATTAGATACTGGTAAAAATAATAACATTATATATAAAATCCCTTGTAAAACTTGTGCTGACAATAATTTAAATACTGCTTATTATGGATCCACTATTAGGCAATTAAATACAAGACTTAAAGAACACCAGAGTACTTATAGGATTAATAATAATCCTAATTCTATTTTAATAAAACATCAAATGATTGATAAACACACCATGGATTTTGATAACACTATAATTATAGATAAAGATCGTAACAAGAATAAAATCCGTATAAAAGAAGCAATTTATATTAACCAAAATTTTAATAATTCACTAAATTCAAGATCCGAGTTAGATGAATCAACTAAAAAATATAATGTAATATTTAATAATTTTAATTAAAGTTACCTGATTAAAACATTTTGACAACTAAATATTTAATATATAATATATATCAATTTTTGTCTATTCAACTATTACCATTATAATAATTATTTTAATTTTTATGGACAGTTTTTTATTATATATTTTCTCGATAAATGTAAAGGTAATTTCTTTCTATGTTATAAAATTATATTAATAATTTATTGATTATAATCTTGAATTTATTTAGACTTGAAAATGCATATATAATGCGAAACGTTGTCTTCATCGTAAAATAAATAATTAAATATTGCTGGATAGTGAATATAATTCTTTATTAATTGTATATATACCAGTGATCATCAATCAACTTATTAATATATAGTATGGAGCTAGATATCATACGGAAGAATATAATCAATAACTATAACATAAGAACATGGAAATTATGCAATACATTTATTAGCACAGGAATACATCAAGCTAAAATGAAAAATAGACTCACGTTCCTTATTAGATGCAGAAAATATGGTGTGATCCCAAAGTTTATAAATAATAGGATAAATAAAATAAGTGATAACCTTGACATTAGCGACAAATTTAATAAAATGATTAATAATACCTTAAATATAACTAAAAATAGTTTATTAAGAATTCAAATTAAAGATACATTATTTAAAATTGAAGTGACTAAGAATATTATATTAACGAAACAAAATAATATTAATAACATATTAAATAATAGTATGTTATCCCAACAATTTAATAATATTTGTACTAATTATATTAAATGTGAACAAATAAAACATAAAAATGTATTACTAAATAAATTTCAAATGTTATTAAATATTAATAACTATTACATAAAATTTGATAATAATTATATTAATGAAAAAGTTCTTAATCTAACTATATTTGATGTTCCGTTATACGTAAAACAAACATTAAGTCTTGGTCCTAACCACAACTATTTTAATAACATTGATCAAAAGACTATTATTCAATTAATTACAGATATAGAATATAATCTATCTTTTAACCATTCTAATAATAATATTAATAATTTAAGAGATGAAATTATAAATGTTATTAATAATTACATAAAGAATAATAAAAATAAAAAGATTTATACACATATAGATCAATTAGTTAAACAAACAATAAACTACCTAAAAAATAATCCACAATTAATAATTACCTTAAGTGACAAAGGTAATAAAATAATTATAATGACTAAACAACAATATGAAAATAAAATGTTAGAATTAATCACTAATACTAACCTTATTACACTTAATAAAGATCCTACAACTAAAATTCAGAATAAAGCTAATGAACTTATTAAGAAATTATACTATCTTAAAATTATTGACCTTAATACAAAGAATAAAATTATTAATTATGCTGCTATAGCACCTAGAATAATCGGTAGACCTAAAGTACATAAACCCAATATACCAATGAGACCAGTTGTTAATTGTATAAATTCACCTATGACTAATATTTCTAAATTTTTATTACCTATCCTTAATACTATTAAAAATAAATTTAATTTTAACATTAAAAACTCCTATAAATTAATTGAAGATCTAAAAATACTGGATATTAATAATACATACAAAATAGTATCTTTTGATATTGTAGATATGTTTACTAATATACCTATAGATCTAGTATTACAAATTATAGAACAAAATTATATTAATCTAAACACTAATATACCACTTAATATATTAAAAGATATGCTTAATTTATGCCTTAATAATGCATATTTTAATTATAATAATATCATTTATAAAAACAGAGGTTTGACCATGGGTGGTAATTTAAGCGTTATAGCTGCTGATATATATCTACAACATATTTTAAACATTGTTAAAGAAAAATATTCTAATAATATTCTTTACCTTAAAATATATATTGATGATATTATAGCTATTGTAAAGAAAGACGAAATTAATAATATCCTTTTTGACCTTAATAACATACATAATGACATAAAATTTACTATTGAAGAAGAAAATGAATTTAATAGTATTAACTTTTTAGATTTATCTATTACTCGATATAATAATACAATCAAGACTAAATGGTTTAAGAAACCTACATCATCCACTAATATTTTAAATAATTTCTCTCAACACCCTTCTTTTATGAAAAATAATAGTATTGATAATTATATATATCGTAGACTCAAATTAACTGAACTACAAGATTGGCAACAACAAATAAATGAAATAAAAACAATACTTATTAAACATAATTATCCTTATAAAATTATTAATAAATATATCCGTAAAAACATACATAAAATAAAACATGTTAATTTAAATAATCATAGTAATATTAATAACAGTACTAGTTCTAATACACATAATAATAATAGACATAATAATATTTATAATAGCTTAACCTATATACCATATTTATCACAACGTATTTCTAATATATTACCAAAAACAACTAATACACATAATGGTATTCCTCTTAATATAAAAACTACTTATAAACCTATTAATAAATTAAAAAATATTCTTCACACTGATACAAAACAAAAATTAGATACTGGTAAAAATAATAACATTATATATAAAATCCCTTGTAAAACTTGTGCTGACAATAATTTAAATACTGCTTATTATGGATCCACTATTAGGCAATTAAATACAAGACTTAAAGAACACCAGAGTACTTATAGGATTAATAATAATCCTAATTCTATTTTAATAAAACATCAAATGATTGATAAACACAACATGGATTTTGATAACACTATAATTATAGATAAAGATCGTAACAAGAATAAAATCCGTATAAAAGAAGCAATTTATATTAACCAAAATTTTAATAATTCACTAAATTCAAGATCCGAGTTAGATGAATCAACTAAAAAATATAATGTAATATTTAATAATTTTAATTAAAGTTACCTGATTAAAACATTTTGACAGCTAAATATTTAATATATAATATATATCAATTTTTGTCTATATAATTTCAACTATTACCATTATAATAATTATTTTAATTTTTATGGACAGTTTTTTATTATATATTTTCTCGATAAATGTAAAGGTAATTTCTTTCTATGTTACAAAATTATATTAATAATTTATTGATTATAATCTTGAATTTATTTAGACTTGAAAATGCATATATAATGCGAAACGTTGTCTTCATCGTAAAATAAATAATTAAATATTGCTGGATAGTGAATATAATTCTTTATTAATTGTATATATACCAGTGATCATCAATCAACTTATTAATATATAGTATGGAGCTAGATATCATACGGAAGAATATAATCAATAACTATAACATAAGAACATGGAAATTATGCAATACATTTATTAGCACAGGAATACATCAAGCTAAAATGAAAAATAGACTCACGTTCCTTATTAGATGCAGAAAATATGGTGTGATCCCAAAGTTTATAAATAATAGGATAAATAAAATAAGTGATAACCTTGACATTAGCGACAAATTTAATAAAATGATTAATAATACCTTAAATATAACTAAAAATAGTTTATTAAGAATTCAAATTAAAGATACATTATTTAAAATTGAAGTGACTAAGAATATTATATTAACGAAACAAAATAATATTAATAACATATTAAATAATAGTATGTTATCCCAACAATTTAATAATATTTGTACTAATTATATTAAATGTGAACAAATAAAACATAAAAATGTATTGCTAAATAAATTTCAAATGTTATTAAATATTAATAACTATTACATAAAATTTGATAATAATTATATTAATGAAAAAGTTCTTAATCTAACTATATTTGATGTTCCGTTATACGTAAAACAAACATTAAGTCTTGGTCCTAACCACAACTATTTTAATAACATTGATCAAAAGACAATTATTCAATTAATTACAGATATAGAATATAATCTATCTTTTAACCATTCTAATAATAATATTAATAATTTAAGAGATGAAATTATAAATGTTATTAATAATTATGTAAAGAATAATAAAAATAAAAAGATTTATACACATATAGATCAATTAGTTAAACAAACAATAAACTACCTAAAAAATAATCCACAATTAATAATTACCTTAAGTGACAAAGGTAATAAAATAATTATAATGACTAAACAACAATATGAAAATAAAATGTTAGAATTAATCACTAATACTAACCTTATTACACTTAATAAAGATCCTACAACTAAAATTCAGAATAAAGCTAATGAACTTATTAAGAAATTATACTATCTTAAAATTATTGACCTTAATACAAAGAATAAAATTATTAATTATGCTGCTATAGCACCTAGAATAATCGGTAGACCTAAAGTACATAAACCCAATATACCAATGAGACCAGTTGTTAATTGTATAAATTCACCTATGACTAATATTTCTAAATTTTTATTACCTATCCTTAATACTATTAAAAATAAATTTAATTTTAACATTATAAACTCCTATAAATTAATTGAAGATCTAAAAATACTGGATATTAATAATACATACAAAATAGTATCTTTTGATATTGTAGATATGTTTACTAATATACCTATAGATCTAGTATTACAAATTATTGAACAAAATTATATTAATCTAAACACTAATATACCACTTAATATATTAAAAGATATGCTTAATTTATGCCTTAATAATGCATATTTTAATTATAATAATATCATTTATAAAAACAGAGGTTTGACCATGGGTGGTAATTTAAGCGTTATAGCTGCTGATATATATCTACAACATATTTTAAACATTGTTAAAGAAAAATATTCTAATAATATTCTTTACCTTAAAATATATATTGATGATATTATAGCTATTGTAAAAAAAGACGAAATTAATAATATCCTTTTTGACCTTAATAACATACTTAATGACATAAAATTTACTATTGAAGAAGAAAATGAATTTAATAGTATTAACTTTTTAGATTTATCTATTACTCGATATAATAATACAATCAAGACTAAATGGTTTAAGAAACCTACATCATCCACTAATATTTTAAATAATTTCTCTCAACACCCTTCTTTTATGAAAAATAATAGTATTGATAATTATATATATCGTAGACTCAAATTAACTGAACTACAAGATTGGCAACAACAAATAAATGAAATAAAAACAATACTTATTAAACATAATTATCCTTATAAAATTATTAATAAATATATCCGTAAAAACATACATAAAATAAAACATGTTAATTTAAATAATCATAGTAATATTAATAACAGTACTAGTTCTAATACACATAATAATAATAGACATAATAATATTTATAATAGCTTAACCTATATACCATATTTATCACAACGTATTTCTAATATATTACCAAAAACAACTAATACACATAATGGTATTCCTCTTAATATAAAAACTACTTATAAACCTATTAATAAATTAAAAAATATTCTTCACACTGATACAAAACAAAAATTAGATACTGGTAAAAATAATAACATTATATATAAAATCCCTTGTAAAACTTGTGCTGACAATAATTTAAATACTGCTTATTATGGATCCACTATTAGGCAATTAAATACAAGACTTAAAGAACACCAGAGTACTTATAGGATTAATAATAATCCTAATTCTATTTTAATAAAACATCAAATGATTGATAAACACACCATGGATTTTGATAACACTATAATTATAGATAAAGATCGTAACAAGAATAAAATCCGTATAAAAGAAGCAATTTATATTAACCAAAATTTTAATAATTCACTAAATTCAAGATCCGAGTTAGATGAATCAACTAAAAAATATAATGTAATATTTAATAATTTTAATTAAAGTTACCTGATTAAAACATTTTGACAACTAAATATTTAATATATAATATATATCAATTTTTGTCTATATAATTTCAACTATTACCATTATAATAATTATTTTAATTTTTATGGACAGTTTTTTATTATATATTTTCTCGATAAATGTAAAGGTAATTTCTATCTATGTTATAAAATTATATTAATAATTTATTGATTATAATCTTGAATTTATTTAGACTTGAAAATGCATATATAATGCGAAACGTTTTCTTCATCGTAAAATAAATAATTAAATATTGCTGGATAGTGAATATAATTCTTTATTAATTGTATATATACCAGTGATCATCAATCAACTTATCATTCTCTCAAAAGTTATCGCTTATTTGAAGTTTCATTTAAAGGGGAGGTAGGGGTTCCTTAGGTCGGATCTTGCCCATTTTCAATACCAACTAACAGGATGTTACTACCAACGTGCTGCCAAATTTTTAACTCGCTAGTGTCATTCTATCGAAAATTATCGTAATTAAAGTAATATTTAATTTTTTAAATTTTGTAGTGGAGGTAGGCGTTCCGTTGATCTGATTATGCCCGACTTACTAAAACCCAAGCAGCTTCTCACCTCAGGGTTATATACCAAAAATCACATGTCTACGTCAATCTGTTCAAGAGTTATGGACAAAAAACCTGAAAAGTAGGGTAGTACGGGGCTCTTTGTAAGAAAATTACCGTTAGTTTTCAACTGATCGATTTTATTTTGCCAAGATAGTATAAGATCACCCTCACGAGCAATCTACCAAAGCTAGAGCTTTTCATGTTTATTTAATCGGGAGTTATGGATACATTTAAGTATTTTACATATGTAGGGGAGGTAGGCGTTCTCTTAACCTGATCATGCCCATTTTCAAAGCCAACCAACTAGATCATACTTCCAACATCTGGCCAAAATTTCAAGGCTCTAGCTTCATTCTATCGAAAGTTATCGTGCGAACGGACAGACAGACAGACAGACAGACAGACAGACAGACATGGCTAAATAGAATCAGGAGGTGACCCTGATCATTTATATATATACATTGCTATACCTCCGGAGCCTCCTTTAAGGTGTTACATATTTCCGTCGTGACAAAAACAATATACCCTATACTAAAAGTCTAGGGTATAAATATACTATACTTAAATCCATTTCAATAACTAGAGTTTCTACCATGAAGGACCCTGTAGTCTTCTTTTTGCAAACACTATTATTAAAGTTCTGTTTATAGTTTTTAATTTTAAGTCATACAATTTAGTAACGTAGTTTTATATATAGTGTTTCGGATGCACTGAGATGGAGGTACCAATGCATATCATTTACATAAAAATACAATTATAGGAACGACTGTAACCATATGCAACGTTACTAATTTATTGATATACTCGTGCAACGCTAACAACTACCAACATAAGTGCGCACATATCCCTTAGGCAGAGTTATTAGTACGTTAGACAATTAGTGATTGAACTTTAATACTTTATTATGGATATGGTTAGAGTCATCCCTTTCTCGACTGCTTTGTTTCAATACTGCATCAAACTTCCATATCTCAGGATTTAATTTGTTCATCCACATTTGAATATTGTATTATTATTTATTGACGTAAATAACAGAATTATGTCTTATTAAGAAAACCAGTGTTTTCAGCTATCCTTTCCCTTCCTCTGTTTTTGGCGGACATGTAGTTGACCTTAACCTTAACTTGATTTGGGGGTTAGACCAACTTTTTTTTTCGCGCGGTGTGAGTGTGTCGATGTGTGGATGTGTGGATGTGCGGATGTGACGATGTGTCGATGTGTCGATGTGTCGATGTATCGATATGTCGAAGTGTCGATGTTTCGATGTGTTGATGTGTCGATTTGTCGATGTGTCGATGTGACGATGTGTCGAAGTGTCGATGTGTCGATATGTCGATGTGTCGATGTGTCGATGTGTCGATGTGTCGATGTGTGGATGTGTCGTTGTGTCGATGTGTCGATGTGTCGATGTGTCGATTTGTCGATGTGTCGAAGTCAACTTCCATATCTCAGGATTTAATTTGTTCATCCACATTTGAATATTGTATTATTATTTATTGACGTAAATAACAGAATTATGTCTTATTAAGAAAACCAGTGTTTTCAGCTATCCTTTCCCTTCCTCTGTTTTTGGCGGACATGTAGTTGACCTTAACCTTAACTTGATTTGGGGGTTAGACCAACTTTTTTTTTCGCGCGGTGTGAGTGTGTCGATGTGTGGATGTGTGGATGTGCGGATGTGACGATGTGTCGATGTGTCGTTGTGACGATGTGTCGATGTGTCGATGTGTCGATGTGTCGATATGTCGATGTGTCGATGTGTCGATGTGTCGATGTGTCGATGTGTCGATGTGTCGATGTGTCGATGTGTCGATGTGTCGATGTGTCGATGTGTGGATGTGTGGATGTGTCGTTGTGTCGATGTGTCGATGTGTGGATGTGTCGTTGTGTCGATGTGTCGATGTGTCGATGTGTGGATGTGTGTATGTGTGGATGTGTGGATGTGTCGATGTGTGGATGTGCGATGTGTCGTTGTGTCGATGTGTCGATGTGTCGATGTGTCGTTGTGACGATGTGTCGATGTGTGATGTGTCGATGTGTCGATGTGTCGATGTGTCGATGTGTCGATGTGTCGATGTGTCGATATGTCGATGAGTCGATGTGTCGATGTGTCGATGTGTCGATGTGTCGATGTGTCGATGTGTGGATGTGTCGTTGTGTCGATGTGTCGATGTGTGTATATGTGGATGTGTGGATGTGTCGATGTGTGGATGTGCGATGTGTCGTTGTGTCGATGTGTCGATGTGTCGATGTGTCGTTGTGACGATGTGTCGATGTGTCGATGTGTCGATGTGTCGATATGTCGATATGTCGATGTGTCGATGTGTCGATGTGTCGATGTGTCGATGTGTGGGTGTGTGGATGTGTGGATGTGTCGTTGTGTCGATGTGTCGATGTGTGGATGTGTCGTTGTGTCGATGTGTCGATGTGTGGATGTGTGTATATGTGGATGTGTGGATGTGTCGATGTGTGGATGTGCGATGTGTCGTTGTGTCGATGTGTCGATGTGTCGTTGTGACGATGTGTCGATGTGTCGTTGTGACGATGTGTCGATGAGTCGATGTGTCGATGTGTCGATATGTCGATGTGTCGATGTGTCGATGTGTCGATGTGTCGATGTGTCGATGTGTCGATGTGTCGATGTGTCGATGTGTCGATGTGTCGATGTGTCGATGTGTGGATGTGTGGATGTGTCGTTGTGTCGATGTGTCGATGTGTGGATGTGTGTATATGTGGATGTGTGGATGTGTCGATGTGTGGATGTGCGATGTGTCGTTGTGTCGATGTGTCGATGTGTCGATGTGTCGATACGTCGATGAGTGGATGTGTCGATGTGTCGATGTGTCGATGTGTCGATGTGTCGATGTGTCGATGTGTCGATTTGTCGATGTGTCGAAGTGTCGATGTGTCGAAGTGTCGATGTGTCGATGTGTCGATGTGTCGATGTGTCGATGTGTCGATGTGTGGATGTGTGGATGTGTCGTTGTGTCGATGTGTCGATGTGTAGATGTGCCGATGTGTCGATGTGAGGATTTGTGTATGTGTCGATGTGTGGATGTGTCGATGTGTCGATGTGTCAATGTGTCGATATGTCGTTGTGTCGATGTGTCGATGTGTCGGATGTGTCGATGTGTCGATGTGTCGATTTGTCGATGTGTGGATGTGTCGATGTGTCGATGTAGAGGCAAAGTTGGGGTTTCTATGGAAAGGTAACAAACGCAGATATCACACGTGTCGATGTGTCAATGTGTCAATGTGTCGATATGTCGATGAGTAGATGTGTCGATGTGTCGATGTGTCGATGTGTCGATGTGTCGATGTGTCGATGTCGATGTGTCGATGTGTCGATGTGTGGATGTGTCGTTGTATCGATGAGTCGATGTGTTGATTTGTCGATGTGTCGATGTGAGGATGTGTGTATATGTGAATGTGTGGATGTGTGGATGTGCGATGTATCGTTTTGTCGATGTGTCGATATGTCGATGAGTCGATGTCTCGATGTGTCGATGTGTCGATGTGTCGATGAGTCGATGTGTCGATGTGTCGATGTGTCGATTTGTCGATGTTTCGATGTGTCGATGTGTCGAAGTGTCGATGTGTGGGTGTGTCGAAGTGTGGATGTGTGGATATGTGGATGTTTGGATGTGTCGATATGTCGAAGTGTTGATGTGTCGATGTCCCGATGTGTCGATTTGTCGATGTGTGGATGTGTCGATGTGTGGATGTGTGGATGTGTGGATGTGTCGATGTGTCGATGTGTTGATGTGTGGATGTGTCGATGTGTTGATGTGTCGATGTGTCGATGTGTCGATGTGTCGATGTGTCGATGTGTCGATGTGTCGATGTGTCGATTTGTCGATGTGTCGATGTGTGGATGTGTGGATGTGTGGATGTGTGGATGTGTGGATGTGTCGATGTGTCGATGTGTCGTTGTGTCGATGTGTCGATGTGTCGATGTGTGGATGTTTCGATGTGTCGATGTGTCGATGTGTCGATTTGTCGATGCGTCGAAGTGTCGATGTGTCGAAGTGTCGATGTGTCGATGTGTGGATGTATCGTTGTGTCGATGTGTCGATGTGCCGATGTGTCGATGTGAGGATGTGTGTATGTGTCGATGTGTCGATGTGTAGATGTGTCGATGTGTCGATGTGTCGATGTGTCGATGTGTCGATGTGTCGATGTGTCAATGTGTCAATGTGTCGATGTGTCGATGTGTCGAAGTGTCGATGTGTCTATGTGTTGATGTGTCAATGTGTCGATGTATCGATGTGTCAAAGTGTCGATATGTCGTTGTGTCGATGTGTCGATGTGTCGATGTGTCGATGTGTCGATGTGTCGATGTGTCGATGTGTCGATGTGTGGATGTGTCGATGTGTCGATGTGTGGGTGTGTGGGTGTGTCGATGTGTAAATGTGTGGATGTGTCGATGTGTCGAAGTGTCCGATATGACGATGTGTGGATGTGTGTATGTGTGGATGTGTGGATGTGTGGATGTGTGGATGTGTCGATTTGAGGATGTGTCGATGTGTGGATGTGTGTATGTGTGTATGTGTCGAAGTGTCGATGTTTCGATTTGCCGATGTGTCGATGTGTCGATGTGTGGATGTGTCGATGTGTAAATGTGTGGATGGGTCGATGTGTCGAAGTGTCCGATATGACGATGTGTGGATGTGTGTATGTGTTGATGTGTGGATGTGTGGGTGTGTCGATGTGAGGATGTGTCGATGTGTGTATGTGTGGATGTGTCGAAGTGTCGATGTTTCGATTTGCCGATGTGTCGATGTGTGGATGTGTCGATGTGTGGGTGTGTGGATGTGTGGACGTGTGGATGTGTGGATGTGTCGAAGTATTCGATGTGTCGATGTGTCTATGTGTTGATGTGTCGATGTGTCGATGTGTCGATGTGTCGATGTGCCGATGTGTCGATGTGAGGATGTGTGTATGTGTCGATGTGTCGATGTGTAGATGTGTCGATGTGTCGATGTGTCGATGTGTCGATGTGTCGATGTGTCGATGTGTCAATGTGTCAATGTGTCGATGTGTCGATGTGTCGAAGTGTCGATGTGTCTATGTGTTGATGTGTCAATGTGTCGATGTATCGATGTGTCAAAGTGTCGATATGTCGTTGTGTCGATGTGTCGATGTGTCGATGTGTCGTTGTGTCGATGTGTCGATGTGTGGATGTGTGTATGTGTGGATGTGTCGAAGTGTCGAAGTGTCGATGTGTCGATGTGTCGATGTGTGGGTGTGTGGATGTGTGGACGTGTGGATGTGTGGATGTGTGGATGTGTGGACGTGTGGATGTGTGGATGTGTGAATGTGTGGATGAGTCGAAGTGTCGATGTGTCTATGTGTTGATGTGTTGATGTGTCGATGTGTCGATGTGTCGATGTGTCGATGTGTCGATGTGTCGATGTGTCGATGTGTCGATGTGTCGATGTGTCGATGTGTGGATGTGTGGATGTGTCGATGTGTCGATGTGTCGATGTGTCGATGTGTCGATGTGTCGATGTGTCGATGTGTCGATGTGTCGATGTGTCGATGTGTGGATGTGTTGATGTGTCGATGTGTCGAAGTGTCCGATGTGTCGATGTGTCTATGTGTTGATGTGTTGATGTGTTGATGTGTTGATGTGTCGATGTGTCGATGTGTCGATGTGTCGATGTGTCGATGTGTCGATGTGTCTATGTGTCTATGTGTCGATGTGTCGATGTGTCGATATGTCGATGTGTCTATGTGTCGATGTGTCGATGTGTCGATGTGTCGATGTGTCGAAGTGTCGATTTTTTGATGTGCCGATGTGTCGATGTGTCGATGTGTATGTGTGTGGATGTGTGGACGTGTGGATGTGTGGATGTGAAGATGTGTCGATGTGTGGGTGTGTCGATGTGTGGATGTGTCGATGTGTCCATGTGTCGATGTGTCCATGTGTCGATGTGTCGATGTGTCGATGTGTCGATGTGTCGATATGTCGATGTGTCTATGTGTCGATGTGTCGATGTGTCGATGTGTCGATGTGTGGGTGTGTCGATGTGTGGATGTGTTGATGTGTCGATGTGTCGAAGTGTCCGATGTGTCGATGTGTCTATGTGTTGATGTGTCGATGTGTCGATGTGTCGATGTGTCGATGTGCCGATGTGTCGATGTGAGGATGTGTGTATGTGTCGATGTGTCGATGTGTAGATGTGACGATGTGTCGATGTGTCGATGTGTCGATGTGTCGATGATTCGATGTGTCGATGTGTCGATGTGTCGATGTGTCGATGTGTCGAAGTGTCGATGTGTCGATGTGTGGGTGTGTGGATGTGTGGACGTGTGGATGTGTGGATGTGTCGAAGTGTCCGATGTGTCGATGTGTCTATGTGTTGATGTGTCGATGTGTCGATGTGTCGATGTGTCGATGTGTGGATGTGTGTATGTGTGTATGTGTGTATGTGTGGATGTGTCGAAGTGTCGATGTTTCGATTTGCCGATGTGTCGATGTGTCGATGTGTCGATGCGTCGATGTGTCGATGTGTGGGTGTGTGGGTGTGTGGATGTGTGGACGTGTGGATGTGTGGATGTGTCGAAGTGTCCGATGTGTCGATGTGTCTATGTGTTGATGTGTCGATGTGTCGATGTGTCGATGTGTCCATGTGTCGATGTGTCCATGTGTCGATGTGTCGATGTGTCGATATGTCGATATGTCTATGTGTCGATGTGTTGATGTGTCGATGTGTGGATGTGTGGATTTGTGGATGTGTGGATGTGTCGATGTGTCGATGTGTCGATGTGTGGATGTGTCGATGTGTGGATGTGTGTATGTGTGTATGTGTGGATGTGTCGAAGTGTCGATTTTACGATGTGCCGATGTGTCGATGTGTGGATGTGTCGATGTGTCGATGTGTATGTGTGTGGATGTGTGGACGTGTGGATGTGTGGATGTGTCGAAGTGTCCGATGTGTGGATGTGTGTATGTGTGTATGTGTCGATGTGTCGATGAGTCGATGTGTGGATGTGTCGAAGTGTCCGATGTGTGGATGTGTGTATGTGTGTATGTGTGTATGTGTGTATGTGTCGATGTGTCGATGTGTCGATGTGTCGATGTGTCGATGTGTCTATGTGTCGATGTGTCGATGTGTCGATGTGTCGAGGTGTCGATGTGTCGATGTGTCGATGTGTGGATGTGTGGATTTGTGGATGTGTGGATGTTTGGATGTGTGGATGTTTGGATGTGTGGATGTGTCGATGTGTGGATGTGTCGATGTGTGGATGTGTGTATGTGTGTATGTGTGTATGTGTGAATGTGTCGAAGTGTCGATGTTTCGATGTGCCGATTTGTCGATGTGTCGATGTGTCGATGCGTCGATGTGTCGACGTGTCGATGTGTGGGTGTGTCGATGTGTGGATGTGTGGATGCGTCGATGTGTCGAAGTGTCCGATGTGTCGATGAGTCGATGTGTCTATGTGTCGATGTGTCCATGTGTCGATGTGTCGATATGTCGATGTGTCTATATGTCGATGTGTCGATGTGTCGATGTGTCGATATGTCGATGTGTCTATATGTCGATGTGTCGATGTGTCGATGTGTCGATGTGTGGATGTGTGGATTTGTGGATGTGTGGATGTGTGGATGTGTCGATGTGTGGATGTGTGTAAGTGTGTATGTGTGGATGTGTCGAAGTGTCGATGTTTCGATGTGCCAATGTGTCGATGTGTCGATGTGTGGATGTGTGGATGTGTGGATGTGTGGATGTGTGGATGTGTGGATGTGTGGATGTGTGGATGTGTGGATGTGTGGATGTGTGGATGTTTGGATGTGTCGATGTGTGGATGTGTCGATGTGTGGATGTGGGTATGTGTGGATGTGTCGAATTGTTGATGTTTCGATGTGCCGATGTGTCCATGTGTCGATGTGTCCATGTGTCGATGTGTCGATGTGTCGATATGTCGATATGCCTATGTGTCGATGTGTTGATGTGTCGATGTGTGGATGTGTGGATTTGTGGATGTGTGGATGTGTGGATGTGTCGATGTGTGGATGTGTCGAAGTGTCCGATGTGTGGATGTGTGTATGTGTGTATGTGTCGATGTGTCGATGAATCGATGTGTGGATGTGTCGAAGTGTCCGATGTGTGGATGTGTGTATGTGTGTATGTGTGTATGTGTGTATGTGTCGATGTATCGATGTGTCGATGTGTCTATGTGTCGATGTGTCGATGTGTATGTGTGTGGATGTGTGGACGTGTGGATGTGTGGATGTGTCGAAGTGTCCGATGTGTGGATGTGTGTATGTGTGTATGTGTCGATGTGTCGATGAGTCGATGTGTGGATGTGTCGAAGTGTCCGATGTGTGGATGTGTGTATGTGTGTATGTGTGTATGTGTGTATGTGTCGATGTATCGATGTGTCGATGTGTCTATGTGTCGATGTGTCTATGTGTTGATGTGTCGATGTGTCGATGTGTCGATGCGTCGATGTGTCGATGTGTCGATGTGTGGGTGTGTCGATGTGTGGATGTGTGGATGCGTCGATGTGTCGAAGTGTCCGATGTGTCGATGAGTCGATGTGTCTATGTGTTGATGTGTCGATGTGTCGATGTGTCCATGTGTCGATGTGTCGATATGTCGATGTGTCTATATGTCGATGTGTCGATGTGTCGATGTGTGGATGTGTGGATTTGTGGATGTGTGGATGTGTGGATGTGTCGATGTGTGGATGTGTGTAAGTGTGTATGTGTGGATGTGTCGAAGTGTCGATGTTTCGATGTGCCAATGTGTCGATGTGTCGATGTGTGGATGTGTGGATGTGTGGATGTGTGGATGTGTGGATGTGTGGATGTGTGGATGTGTGGATGTGTGGATGTGTGGATGTGTGGATGTGTGGATGTGTGGATGTGTCGATGTGTGGATGTGTCGATGTGTGGATGTGGGTATGTGTGGATGTGTCGAATTGTTGATGTTTCGATGTGCCGATGTGTGGATGTGTGGATGTGTGGATGTGTCGATGTGTGGATGTGTCGATGTGTGGATGTGGGTATGTGTCGATGTGTCGATGTGTCGAGGTGTCGATGTGTCGATGTGTCGATGTGTCGATGTGTCGATGTGTGGATGTGTGGATGTGTGGATGTGTGGATGTGTGGATGTGTCGATGTGTGGATGTGGGTATGTGTCGATGTGTCGATGTTTCGATGTATCGATGTGTCGATGTGTCGATGTGTCGATGTGTCGATGTGTCGATGTGCCGATGTGTCGATGTGTCGATGTGTCGATGTGTCGATGTGTGGGTGTGTGGATGTGCGGACGTGTGGATGTGTGGATGTGTCGAAGTGTCCGATGTGTCGATGTGTCGATGTGTCGATGTGTCGATGTGTCGATGTGTCGAAGTTTCGATGTGTCTATGTGTTGATGTGTCGATGTGTCGATGTGTCGATGTGTCGATGTGTCGATGTGTCGATGTGTGGGTGTGTGGATGTGTGGACGTGTGGATGTGTGGATGTGTGTATGTGTGGATGTGTCGAAGTGTCGATGTGTGGGTGTGTGGATGTGCGGACGTGTGGATGTGTGGATGTGTCGAAGTGTCCGATGTGTCGATGTGTCGATGTGTCGATGTGTCGATGTGTCGAAGTTTCGATGTGTCTATGTGTTGATGTGTCGATGTGTCGATGTGTCGATGTGTCGATGTGACGATGTGTCGATGTGTGGGTGTGTGGATGTGTCGATGTGTCGATGTGTCGATGTGCCGATGTGTCGATGTGTCGATGTGTCGATGTGTGGGTGTGTGGATGTGCGGACGTGTGGATGTGTGGATGTGTCGAAGTGTCCGATGTGTCGATGTGTCGATGTGTCGATGTGGGTATGTGTCGATGTGTCGATGTGTCGATGTTTCGATGTATCGATGTGTCGATGTGTCGATGTGTCGATGTGTCGATGTGTCGATGTGTCGATGTGTCGATGTGTCGATGTGTCGATGTGCCGATGTGTCGATGTGTCGATGTGTCGATGTGTGGGTGTGTGGATGTGCGGACGTGTGGATGTGTGGATGTGTCGAAGTGTCCGATGTGTCGATGTGTCGATGTGTCGATGTGTCGATGTGTCGAAGTTTCTCTGTGTCTATGTGTTGATGTGTCGATGTGTCGATGTGTCCATGTGTCGATGTGTCGATGTGTCGATGTGTCGATGTGTCGATGTGTCGATGTGTCGATGTGTCGATGTGTGGATGTGTGGATGTGTGGATGTGTGGATGTGTGGATGTGTGGATGTGTGGATGTGTGGATGTGTCGATGTGTGGAATTGGGTATGTGTCGATGAGTCGATGTTTCGATGTATCGATGTGTCGATGTGTCGATGTGTCGATGTGTCGATGTGTCGATGTGTTGATGTGTCGATGTGTGGATGTGTGCATTTGTGGATGTGTGGATGTGTGGATGTGTGGATGTGTGGATGTGTGGATGTGTCGATGTGTCGATGTGTGGAATTGGGTATGTGTCGATGTGTCGATGTTTCGATGTATCGATGTGTCGATGTGTCGATGTGTCGATGTGCCGATGTGTCGATGTGTCGATGTGTCGATGTGTCGATTTGTCGATATGTCGATATGTCTATGTGTCGATGTGTTGATGTGTCGATGTGTGGATGTGTGGATTTGTGGATGTGTGGATGTGTGGATGTGTGGATGTGTCGATGTGTGGATGTGTCGATGTGAGGATGTGTGTATGTGTGTATGTGTGGATGTGTCGAAGTGTCGATTTTACGATGTGCCGATGTGTCGATGCGTCGATGTGTCGATGTGTGGGTGTGTGGGTGTGTCGATGTGTCGATGTGTCGATGTGCCGATGTGTCGATGTGTCGATGTGTCGATGTGTCGATGTGTGGGTGTGTGGATGTGCGGACGTGTGGATGTGTGGATGTGTCGAAGTGTCCGATGTGTCGATGTGTCGATGTGTCGATGTGGGTATGTGTCGATGTGTCAATGTTTCGATGTATCGATGTGTCGATGTGTCGATGTGTCGATGTGTCGATGTGCCGATGTGTCGATGTGTCGATGTGTCGATGTGTGGGTGTGTGGATGTGCGGACGTGTGGATGTGTGGATGTGTCGAAGTGTCCGATGTGTCGATGTGTCGATGTGTCGATGTGTCGAAGTTTCGATGTGTCGATGTGTCGATGTGTCGATGTGTCGATGTGTCGATGTGTCGATGTGTCGATGTGTCGATGTGTCGATGTGTCGATGTGTCGATGTGTCGATGTGTGGGTGTGTGGGTGTGTGGATGTGTGGACGTGTGGATGTGTGGATGTGTGTATGTTTGGATGTGTCGAAGTGTCGATGTGTCTACGTGTTGATGTGTCGATGTGTCGATGTGTGGATGTGTGGATGTGTGGATGTGTGGATGTGTGGATGTGTCGATGTGTCGATGTGTGGATGTGGGTATGTGTCGATGTGTCGATGTTTCGATGTATCGATGTGTCGATGTGTCGATGTGTCGATGTGTCGATGTGTCGATGTGCCGATGTGTCGATGTGTCGATGTGTCGATGTGTCGATGTGTCGATATGTCGATATGTCTATGTGTCGATGTGTTGATGTGTCGATGTGTGGATGTGTGGATTTGTGGATGTGTGGATGTGTGGATGTGTCGATGTGTGGATGTGTCGATGTGTGGATGTGTGTATGTGTGTATGTGTGGATGTGTCGAAGTGTCGATTTTACGATGTGCCGATGTGTCGATGCGTCGATGTGTCGATGTTTGGGTGTGTGGGTGTGTGGATGTGTGGACGTGTGGATGTGTGGATGTGTCGAAGTGTCCGATGTGTCGATGTGTCTATGTGTTGATGTGTCGATGTGTCGATGTGTCCATGTGTCGATGTGTCCATGTGTCGATGTGTCGATGTGTCGATATGTCGATATGTCTATGTGTCGATGTGTTGATGTGTCGATGTGTGGATGTGTGGATTTGTGGATGTGTGGATGTGTGGATGTGTCGATGTGTGGATGTGTCGATGTGTGGATGTGTGTATGTGTGTATGTGTGGATGTGTCGAAGTGTCGATTTTACGATGTGCCGATGTGTCGATGTGTGGATGTGTCGATGTGTCGATGTGTATGTGTGTGGATGTGTGGACGTGTGGATGTGAGGATGTGTCGAAGTGTCCGATGTGTGGATGTGTGTATGTGTGTATGTGTCGATGTGTCGATGAGTCGATGTGTGGATGTGTCGAAGTGTCCGATGTGTGGATGTGTGTATGTGTGTATGTGTGTATGTGTCGATGTGTCGATGTGTCGATGTGTCGATGTGTCGATGTGTCTATGTGTCGATGTGTCGATGTGTCGATGTGTCGAGGTGTCGATGTGTCGATGTGTCGATGTGTGGATGTGTGGATTTGTGGATGTGTGGATGTTTGGATGTGTGGATGTTTGGATGTGTGGATGTGTCGATGTGTGGATGTGTCGATGTGTGGATGTGTGTATGTGTGTATGTGTGTATGTGTGAATGTGTCGAAGTGTCGATGTTTCGATGTGCCGATTTGTCGATGTGTCGATGTGTCGATGTGTCGATGTGTCGATGTGTGGGTGTGTGGATGTGTGGACGTGTGGATGTGTGGATGTGTCGAAGTGTCCGATGTGTCGATGTGTCTATGTGTTGATGTGTCGATATGTCGATGTGTCGATGCGTCGATGTGTCGATGTGTCGATGTGTGGGTGTGTCGATGTGTGGATGTGTGGATGCGTCGATGTGTCGAAGTGTCCGATGAGTCGATGAGTCGATGTGTCTATGTGTTGATGTGTCGATGTGTCGATGTGTCGATGTGTCGATGTGTCCATGTGTCGATGTGTCGATATGTCGATGTGTCTATATGTCGATGTGTCGATGTGTCGATGTGTGGATGTGTGGATTTGTGGATGTGTGGATGTGTGGATGTGTCGATGTGTGGATGTGTGTAAGTGTGTATGTGTGGATGTGTCGAAGTGTCGATGTTTCGATGTGCCAATGTGTCGATGTGTCGATGTGTGGATGTGTGGATGTGTGGATGTGTGGATGTGTGGATGTGTCGATGTGTGGATGTGTGGATGTGTGGATGTGTGGATGTGTGGATGTGTCGATGTGTGGATGTGTCGATGTGTGGATGTGGGTATGTGTGGATGTGTCGAATTGTTGATGTTTCGATGTGCCGATGTGTCGATGTGTCGATGTGTCGATGTGTGGGTGTGTGGATGTGTGGACGTGTGGATGTGTGGATGTGTCGAAGTGTCCGATGTGTCTATGTGTTGATGTGTCGATGTGTCGATGTGTCGATGTGTCGATGTGTCGATGTGTCGATGTGTCGATGTGTCGATGTGTCGATGTGTCGATGTGCCGATGTGTCGATGTGTCGATTTGTCGATGTGTATGTGAGTGGATGTGTGGACTTGTGGATGTGTGGATGTGTCGAATTGTCCGATGTGTGGATGTGTGTATGTGTGTATGTGTCGATGTGTCGATGTGTCGATGTGTCGATGTGTCGATGTGTCTATGTGTTGATGTGTCGATGTGTCGATGTTACGATGTGTCGATGTGTCGATGTGTCTATGTGTCGATGTGTCGATGTGTCGATGTGTCGATGTTTCTATGTGTCGATGTGTCGATGTGTCGATGTGTCGATGTGTCGATGTGTCGATGTGTCGATGTGTCGATGTGTCGATGTGTCGATGTGTCAATGTGTGGATGTGTGGATGTGTGGATGTGTCGATGTGAGGATGTGTCGATGTGTGGATGTGTGTATGTGTGAATGTGTGGATGTGTCGAAGTGTCGATGTTTCGATGTGCCGATATGTCGATGTGTCGATGTGTCGATGTGTCGATGTGTCGATGTTTGGGTGTGTGGATGTGTGGACGTGTGGATGTGTGGATGTGTCGAAGTGTCCGATGTGTCGATGTGTCTATGTGTTGATGTGTCGATGTGTCGATGTGTCGATGTGTCGATGTGTCGATGTATCGATGTGTCGATGTGTCGATGTGTCGATGTGTCGATGTGTCGATGTGTCGATGTGTCGATGTGTCGATGTGTCGATGTGTCGATGTGTCGATGTGTCGATGTGTCGATGTGTCGATGTGTCGATGTGTCGATGTGTCGATGTGTGTATGTGTGTATGTGTGGATGTGTCGAAGTGTCGATGTTTCGATTTGCCGATGTGTCGATGTGTCGATGCGTCGATGTGTCGATGTGTGGGTGTGTGGATGTGTGGACATGTGGATGTGTGGATGTGTCGAAGTGTCCGATGTGTCGATGTGTCTATGTGTTGATGTGTCGATGTGTGGATGTGTCGATGTGTCGATGTTTCGATATGTCTATGTGTCTATGTGTCGATGTGTCGATGTGTCGATGTTTCGATGTGTGGATGTGTGGATTTGTGGATGTGTGGATGTGTGGATGTGTCGATGTGTGGATGTGTCGATGTGTGGATGTGTGTATGTGTGGATGTGTCGAAGTGTCGATGTTTTGATGTGCCGATGTGTCGATGTGTCTATGTGTATGTGTGTGGATGTGTCGAAGTGTCCGATGTGTGGATGTGTGTATGTGTCGATGTGTCCATGAGTCGATGTGTCGATGTGTCTATGTGTTGATGTGTCGATGTGTCGATGTGTCGATGTGTCGATGTGTCGATGTGTCGATGTGTCGATGTGTCGATGTGTCGATGTGTCGATGTGTCGATGTGTCGAGGTGTCGATGTGTCGATGTGTGGATGTGTGGATTTGTGGATGTGTGGATGTTTGGATGTGTGGATGTGTCGATGTGTGGATGTGTCGATGTGTGGATGTGTGTATGTGTGTATGTGTGAATGTGTCGAAGTGTCGATGTTTCGATGTGCCGATTTGTCGATGTGTCGATGTGTCGATGTGTGGCTGTGTGGGTGTGTGGATGTGTGGACGTGTGGATGTGTGGATGTGTCGAAGTGTCCGATGTGTCGATGTGTCTATGTGTTGATGTGTCGATGTGTCGATGTGTCGATGCGTCGATGTGTCGATGTGTCGATGTGTGGGTGTGTCGATGTGTGGATGTGTGGATGCGTCGATGTGTCTATGTGTTGATGTGTCGATGTGTCTATGTGTTGATGTGTCAATGTGTCGATGTGTCGATGTGTCGATGTGTGGATGTGGGAACCGGTCTCTGACAGGGTCTTGACCGCCAGGTTCCGGACCAAAATGAGGAACATCTCAATAATACAATGTTATGCCCCTACTGAACCCGACAATGTCTTGGCAAAAGACTCCTTCTACGAAGAACTAAACGCCGTTCAGAGCAGAACACCTAAAGGTGACATTATAATGGTTATGGGTGATTTGAATGCGAAAGTTGGCGCTGATAACTATGGGCTCAGACATGTGATGGGGAGACACGTTCTTGGTGATCGTAATGACAACGGTGAAAGATTTGTAGAGTTCTGCAACTTTCACAGTCTCCTCATCGGTGGTACTATGTTTGAGCATAAGGACCACTACAAAATCAGTTGGTCCTCTGTTGATCGGCGCAGAACACAAAATCAAATCGACCATTTTGCCATTAGTAAAAGATTCAAGAGTTGCCTCCTGGACGTGCGAAACAAGAAGGGTGCCGATATTGGGATGGGAAGAGACCATTATCTTATGATCGCTAATGTTCGATTGCGTATTGCAGCCGTGCGCCGCCCCAGCGACGAAAGATCCAGGCACCGCAAATTCAACACCGCTCGACTAAAAAATCCAGCTGTCTTACAACAATATAATGACCATCTTGCCCAAAAAGCGGCTGAGATAACTAGTCACCCAGATAGTGACATAAACGAAAACTGGGATGCCATAAAAAATGCGTACATTGATAGCGCAAATACCATCCTTGGCCCAAACCCGGATTGCCGGAATAAGCCCTGGATGTCCGACGCTTCATGGCAGCGGATTCTTGAAAGAAAGGAGCTGAAAG
The DNA here is from genome assembly GCA_964017055.1 of Chloromyia formosa. Lineage (NCBI taxonomy): Eukaryota > Metazoa > Arthropoda > Insecta > Diptera > Stratiomyidae > Chloromyia > Chloromyia formosa. The sequence goes on along the minus strand of OZ024816.1, from coordinate 58,846,586 downwards.
TTCGTTTGGCTGCAGCCTCAGACGACAATCGAAGCAGCATCGAACTCCTTTACCGTCAGAAAGCTCGAGAAGTTCAGCGTAATGTGCGACGCGATAAAAGAGTTTATGCCAATTCTCTTTTAGCGTCAGCAGAAGAAGCCGCTAGAAGTAACAACTTAAACGCCGTATACGGTGTCATCAAGGAGTTTACAGGTGGTCGTAACTCCTGCCAACAGCCGGTGAAAGATAGTGATGGAAAGCTACTTATCTTGGAAGAAGATCAAATGAGGCGGAGGAAAGAACACTTCGCCGCGGTCTTGAACCGTGTAACCTCTGGTGAAGTTGCCCCTCATATAGATAATTTAGCTAACCATCAAAATGTGCGTATACGGTCCACTGCCCCGACTAAAGAGGAAATAGTCACTGCAATTATTGCACTAAAACGAGGAAAGGCCGCCGGACTTGACGGCATCCCTGCAGCCCCAAGCGTAACTGCCGATTTGCTGCACCCACTTGTTGATAAAGCGTGGAATACAGAGACCTTTCCCACTGAGTGGAAGGAAGGTTTGATCATCAAACTTCCAAAGAAGGGTAGCCTTACAGACTGTAATAATTGGAGAGGCATTTGTGTGCTTCCTGCCGTTGCCAAGATAATAGCTAAAATCGTCCTGGAAAGACTAAAGGCCCACTTAGAAAGCACAATTGATGAAGAGCAGGCTGGCTTTCGATCCGGATTCTCCTGTGTCGATCACATTAACACCTTGCGAATCATCATCGAGCAATGCGCTGAATACGATTCTCCGCTTCACTTGCTTTTCATCGATTTCGAAAAGGCTTTCGATAGTGTGAACCGGGATTCTATATGGGCGGCCTTGCGCAGGAGAGGCATCCCTGAGAAGCTTGTGGCTATTATTAAGGCAACCTATGACGGCGCGAAATGTCGCGTTCTGCATAAAGGTAAGGTGTCGGGGGACTTTGAGATTCGCAGTGGAGTTCGGCAGGGGTGCATCCTCTCACCGATCCTATTCCTCATTGTGATCGGCGATGTGTTGCATGCAGCCCTATCCGGACTCGACAGAGGAATTCAATGGACTTTGACATCTTATCTACAACATCTTGACTACGCTGACGACATATGCCTACTCTCCCACAAAATCATGGATCTGTCCGCAATGGCGTTAGATCTCGAGAGGGAGGCAAGCAAGGTTGGGCTAAAGATTAATACCAACAAGACCAAGGTTCTTAGCCCGCCGTTGCGAAAAAGAAATCCGACACCTATTGCCATCAATATTAATGGGCAGCCTGTGGAGAAGGTGGACAACTTCGTCTACCTGGGTAGCATTGTTGCCGAAAATGGTGGTACGGAGCAGGACATCGCTCGTCGTATCAACCAGGCTAAACGTGCATACGGCATGCTGTCCAAAATCTGGCAGGGCAGTTATCTCAGCATCAAGACCAAGCTGGGCCTGTTTCGCTCCCTGGTACTATCAGTACTTTTGTATGGGAGCAGTACATGGAAAGTTTCCGTAGGAGTTACCAGAAAGCTGCAAGTTTTCGTCAACTCATGTCTTCGTCGAATTTTAAGAATTTTCTGGCCCAAAACAATATCAAATGAAGAGCTAAGTCGGCGTACGGGTCAGATGCCAATCGACGAATTGATACGCAGGCGAAAATGGCAGTGGATAGGTCACACATTGCGGAAGAGTGATAACTGCATTGCTTTGCATGCCATGAAATGGAACCCCATTTCCAACCAAGGCCGACCAAGAGGGGGTCCTCGAATCACATGGCGTCGATCTGTGGCAAAGGAGTTTCAGGTACTGGGTAAGTCTTTTGGGGAGTTGCGCCCCATTGCCCAGAACAGAGTACGATGGCGCGCAGGAGTAGTTGACGCGCTATGCCCCGCTAGGGGTTAAGGCAAAGTAGTATGTGTGGATGTGTGGATGTGTGGATGTGTCGATGTGTGGATGTGTCGATGTGTGGATGTGTGTATGTGTGGATGTGTCGAATTGTCGATGTTTTGATGTGCCGATGTGTCGATGTGTCGATGTGTCGATGTGTCGATGTGTCGATGTGTCGATGTGTGGGTGTGTGGATGTGTGGACGTGTGGATGTGTGGATGAGTCGATGTGTCGATGTGTCTATATGTCGATGTGTCGATGTGTATGTGTGTGGATGTGTGGACGTGTGGATGTGTGGATGTGTCGAAGTGTCTGATGTGTGGATGTGTGTATGTGTGTAAGTGTCGATGTGTCGATGTGTCGATGTGTGGATGTGTGGATGTGTCGATGTGTGGATGTGTCGATGTGTGGATGTGTGCATGTGTGTTTGTGTGGATGTGTCGAAGTGTCGATGTTTCGATGAGCCGATGTGTCGATGTGTCGATGTGTCGATGTGTGGGTGTGTGGATGTGTGGACGTGTGGATGTGTGGATGTGTCGATGTGTCGATGTGTGGATGTGTGGATGTGTGGATGTGTCGATGTGTGGATGTGTCGATGTGTGGATGTGTGCATGTGTGTTTGTGTGGATGTGTCGAAGTGTCGATGTTTCGATGTGCCGATGTGTCGATGTGTCGATGTGTGGGTGTGCGGATGTGTGGACGTGTGGATGTGTGGATGTGTCGAAATGTCCGATGTGTGTATGTGTGTATGTGTCGATGTGTCGATGTGTCGATGTGTGGATGTGTGGATGTGTGGATGTGTGGATTTGTGGATGTGTGGATGTGTGGATATGTCGATGTGTGGATGTGTCGATGTGTGGATGTGTCGATGTGTGGATGTGTGTATGTGTGGATGTGTCGATGTGTGGATGTGTCGATGTGTGGATGTGTGTATGTGTGGATGTGTCGAATTGTCGATGTTTCGATGTGTCGATGTGTCGATGTGTCGATGTGTCGATGTGTCAATGTGTCGATGTGTCGATGTGTCGATGTGTGGATGTGTGGATGTGTGGATGTGTCGATGTGTGGATGTGTCGATGTGTGGATGTGTGTATGTGTGGATGTGTCGATGTGTGGATGTGTCGATGTGTGGATGTGTGTATGTGTGGATGTGTCGAATTGTCGATGTTTCGATGTGTCGATGTGTCGATGTGTCGATGTGTCGATGTGTCGATGTGTCGATGTGTCGATGTGTCAATGTGTCGATGTGTCGATGTGTCGATGTGTGGATGTGTGGATGTGTGGATGTGTCGATGTGTGGATGTGTCGATGTGTGGATGTGTGTATGTGTGGATGTGTCGATGTGTGGATGTGTCGATGTGTGGATGTGTGTATGTGTGGATGTGTCGAATTGTCGATGTGTCGATGTGTCGATGTGTGGATGTGTGGATGTGTGGATGTGTGGATGTGTGGATTTGTGGATGTGTGGATGTGTGGATATGTCGATGTGTGGATGTGTCGATGTGTGGATGTGTGTATGTGTGGATGTGTCGATGTGTGGATGTGTCGATGTGTGGATGTGTGTATGTGTGGATGTGTCGAATTGTCGATGTTTCGATGTGTCGATGTGTCGATGTGTCGATGTGTCGATGTGTCGATGTGTCAATGTGTCGATGTGTCGATGTGTCGATGTGTCGATGTGTGGATGTGTGGATGTGTGGATGTGTCGATGTGTGGATGTGTCGATGTGTGGATGTGTGCATGTGTGTTTGTGTGGATGTGTCGAAGTGTCGATGTTTCGATGTGCCGATGTGTCGATGTGTCGATGTGTGGGTGTGCGGATGTGTGGACGTGTGGATGTGTGGATGTGTCGAAATGTCCGATGTGTGTATGTGTGTATGTGTCGATGTGTCGATGGGTCGATGTGTCGATGTGTCGATGTGTCGATGTGTCGATGTGTCGATGTGTCGATGTGTCGATGTGTCGATGTGTCGATGTGTCGATGTGTCGATGTGTCGATGTGTCGATGTGTCGATGTGTCGATGTGTCGATGTGTCTATGTGTTGATGTGTCGATGTGTCGATGTGTCGATGTGTCGATGTGTCGATGTGTCGATGTGTCGATTTGTCGATGTGTCGATGTGTCGATGTGTCTATGTGTCCATGTGTCGATGTGTCGATGTGTCGAGGTGTCGATGTGTCGATGTGTCGATGTGTCGATGTGTCGATGTGTCGATGTGTCGATGTGTCGATGTGTCGATGTGTCGATGTGTCGATGTGTGTATGTGTGTATGTGTGGATGTGTCGAAGTGTCGATGTTTCGATGTGCCGATGTGTCGATGTGTCGATGTGTCGATATGTGGGTGTGTGGATGTGTGGACGTGTGGATATGTGGATGTGTCGAAGTGTCCGATGTGTCTATGTGTTGATGTGTCGATATGTCGATGTGTCGATGTGTCGATGTGTCGATGTGTCGATGTGTCGATGCGTCGATATGTCGATGTGTCGATGTGTGGATGTGTGGATGTGTGGATGTGTGGATGGGTCGATGTGTCGAAGTGTCCGATGTGTCGATGTGTCTATGTGTTGATGTGTCGATGTGTCGATGTGTCGATGTGTCGATGTGTCGATGTGTCGATGTGTCGATGTGTGGATGTGTCGATGTTTAGATGTGTGGATGTGTCGATATGTGGATGTGTGTATGTGTCGATGTGTCGATGTGTGGGTGTGTCGATGTGTATATGTGTTTATGTGTCGATGTGTCGAAGTGTCCGATGTGTCGATGTGTCGATGTGTCTATGTGTGGATGTGTGGATCTGTCGATGTGTCGATGTGTGGGTGTGTCGATGTGTGGATGTGTCGATGTGTCGAAGTGTCCGATGTGTCGATGTGTCGATGTGTCGATGTGTCTATGTGTTGATGTGTCGATGTGTCGGTGTGTCGATGTGTCGATGTGTCGATGTGTCGATGTGTCGATGTGTCGATGTGTCGATGTGTCGATGTGTGGATGTGTCGATGTGTCGATGTGTCGATGTGTCGATGTGTCGATGTGTGGATGTGTGGATGTGTCGATGTGTCGAAGTGTCTGATGTGTCGATGTGTCTATGTGTTGATGTGTCGATGTGTCGATGTGTCGATGTGTCGATGTGTCGATGTGTTGATGTGTCGATTTGTGGATGTGTGGATGTGTGGATGTGTCGATGTGTCGAAGTGTCGATGTGTCGATGTGTGGATGTGTCGATGTGTCGATGTGTCGATGTGTGGAGGTGTCGATGTGTGGATGTTTCGTTGTGTCGATGTGTCGATGTGTGGATGTGTGTATCTGTAGATGTGTGTATGTGTGGATGTGTCGATGTGTTGATGTTTCGATGTGCCGATTTGTCGATGTGTCGATCTGTCGATGTGTGGATGTGTCGATGTGTTGATGTATGTATATGTGACTGTGTCGAAGTGTCGATGTTTCGATGTTTCGATGTGCCGATTTGTCGATGAGTCGATGTGACGATGTGTCGATGTGTCGATGTGTGGGTGTGTCGATGTGTGGATGTGTCGAAGTGTCCGATGTGTCAATGTGTCGGTGTGCTTATGTGTTGATGTGTCGATGTGTCGATTTGTCGATGAGTCGATGTGTCGATGTGTCGATGATTCGATGTGTCGATGTGTCGATATGACGATGTGTCGATGTGTCGATGTGTCGATGTGTCGATGTGTCGATGTGTCGATGTGTCGATGTGTCGATGTGTCGATGTGCCGATGTGTCGATGTGTCGATGTGTCGATGTATCTATGTGTCGATGTGCGATGTGTCGATGTGTGGATATGTGGATGTGTGGATGTGTCGATGTGTCGAAGTGTCGAAGTGTCGATGTGTCGTTGTGTCGATGTTTCGATGTTTCGATGTTTCGATGTTTCGATGTTTCGATGTTTCGATGTTTCGATGTGTCGATGTGTCGATGTGTCGATGTTTCGATGTTTCGATGTTTCGATGTGTCGATGTGTCGATGTGTCGATGTGTCGAATTGTCGATGTGTCGATGTGTCGATGTTTCGATGTGTCGATGTGTCGATGTGACGATGTGTCGATGTGTCGATGTGTCGATGTGTCGATGTGTCGATGTGTCGATGTGTCGATGTGTCGATGTGTCGATGTGTCGATGTGTCGATGTGACGATGTGTCGATGTGTCGATGTGTCGATGTGTCGATGATTCTATGTGTCGATGTGTCGATATGACGATGTGTCGATTTGTCGATGTGTCGATGTGTCGATGTGTCGATGTGTTGATGAGTCGATGTGTCGATGTGTCGATGTGTCGATGTGTCGATGTGTCGATGTATCTATGTGTCGATGTGCGATGTGTCGATGTGTGGATATGTGGATGTGTGGATGTGTCGATGTGTCGAAGTGTCGAAGTGTCGATGTGTCGTTGTGTCGATGTTTCGATGTTTCGATGTGTCGATGTGTCGATGTGTCGATGTGTCGATGTGTCGATATGTCGATGTTTCGATGTGTCGATGTGTCGATGTGTCGATGTGACGATGTGTCGATGTGTCGATGTGTCGATGTGTCGATGTGTCGATGTGTCGATGTGTCGATGTGTCGATGTGTCGATGTGTCGATGTGTCGATGTGTCGATGTGTCGATGTGTCGATGTGACGATGTGTCGATGTGTCGATGTGTCGATGTGTCGATGATTCGATGTGTCGATGTGTCGATGTGTCGATGTGTCGATGTGTCGATGTGTCGATGTGTCGATGTGACGATGTGTGGATGTGTGGATGTGTGGATGTGTGGATGTGTGGATGTGTGGATGTGTGGATGTGTCGATGTGTCGATGTGTCGATGTGTCGAAGTGTCGATGAGTCGATGTGTCGATGTGTCGATGTGTCGATGTATCGGTGTGTCCATGTGTCGATGTGACGATGTGTCGATGTGTCGATGTGTCGATGTGTCGATGTGTCGATGTGTCGATGTGTCGATGTGTCGATGTGTCGATTTGTCGATATGTCGATGTGTCGATGTGTCGATTTATCGATTCGTCGATGTGTCGATGTGTCGATGTGACGATGTGTGGATGTGTGGATGTGTGGATCTGTCGATGTGTCGATGTGTGGATGTGTCGATGTGTGGATGTGTCAATGTGTCGATGTGTCGAAGTGTCCGATGTTTCGATGTGTCGATGTGTCTATGTGTTGATGTGTCGAAGTGTCGATGTGTCGAGGTGTCGATGTGTCGATGTGTCGATGTGGCGATGTGTCGATGTGTCGATGTTTCGATGTGTCGATATGTCGATGTGTCGATGTGTCGATGTTTCGATGTGTCGATGTGTGGATGTGTCGATGTGTCGATGTGTCGAAGTGTCTGATGTGTCGATGTGTCGATGTGTCGATGTGTCTATGTGTTGATGTGTCGATGTGTCGATGTGTCGATGTGTCGATGTGTCGATTTGCTGATGTGTGGATGTGTCGATGTGTCGATGTGTCGAAGTGTCGATGTGTCGAAGTGTTGATGTGTCGATGTGTGGATGTGTCGATGTGTCGATGTGTGGAGGTGTCGTTATGTGGATGTGTCGTTGTGTCGATGTGTCGATGTGTGGATGTGTATATGTGTAGATGTGTGTATGTATGGATGTGTCGAAGTGTCGATGTTTCGATGTGCCGATTTGTCGATGTGTCGATCTGTCGATGTGTGGATGTGTCGATGTGTGGATGTGTGTATATGAGCATGTGTCGAAGTGTCGATGTTTCGATGTGCCGATTTGTCGATGAGTCGATATGACGATGTGTCGATATGTCGATGTGTGGGTGTGTCGATGTGTGGATGTGTGGATGTGTGGATGTGTGGATGTGTGGATGTGTGGATGTGTCGATGTGTCGATGTGTCGTTGTGTCGATGTGTCGATGTGTCGATGTGTCGAAGTGTCGATGAGTCGATGTGTCGATGTGTCGATGTGTCGATGTATCGGTGTGTCGATGTGTCGATGTGACGATGTGTCGATGTGTCGATGTGTCGATGTGTCGATGTGTCGATGTGTCGATGTGTCGATGTGTCGATGTGTCGATGTGTCGATGTGTCGATGTGTCGATGTGTCGATGTATCGGTGTGTCGATGTGTCGATGTGACGATGTGTCGATGTGTCGATGTGTCGATGTGTCGATGTGTCGATGTATCGATGTGTCGATGTGTCGATGATTCGATGTGTCGATGTGTCGATGTGACGATGTGTCGATGTGTCGATGTGTCGATGTGTCGATGTGTCGATGTGTCGATGTGTCGATGTGTCGATGTGTCGATGTGACGATGTGTCGATGTGTCGATGTGTCGATTTGTCGATGTTTGGGTGTGTGGATGTGTCGAAGTGTCCGATGTGTGTATGTGTGGATGTGTGTATGTGTGGATGTGTCGAAGTGTCGATGTTTCGATTTGCCGATGTGTCGATGTGTCGATGTGTCGATGTGTGGGTGTGTGGATGTGTGGACGTGTGGATGTGTGGATGTGTCGAAGTATTCGATGTGTCGATGTGTCTATGTGTTGATGTGTCGATGTGTCGATGTATCGATGTGTGGATGTGTGGATGTGTGGATGTGTCGATGTGTCGATGTGTGGGTGTGTCGATGTGTAAATGTGTGGATGTGTCGAAGTGTCCGATATGACGATGTGTGGATGTGTGTATGTGTGGATGTGTGGATGAGTCGAAGTGTAGATGTTTGGATGTGTCGATGTGTCTATGTGTCGATGTGTCGATGTGTGGATGTGTGGATGTGTCGATGTGTGGGTGTGTCGATGTGTAAATGTGTGGATGTGTTTAAGTGTCGATGTTTCGATGTGTCGATGTGTCGATGTGTCGATGTGTCGATGTGAGGATGTGTGGATTTGTCGATGTGTCGATGTGTCGATGTGTGGATGTGTCGATGTGTCGATGTGTCGATGTGTGGATGTGTGGATGTGTCGATGTGTGGGTGTGTCGATGTGTAAATGTGTGGATGTGTCGATGTGTCGAAATGTCCGATATGACGATGTGTGGATGTGTGTATGTGTGGATGTGTGGATGTGTGGATGTGTCGATGTGAGGATGTGTCGATGTGTGGATGTGTGTATGTGTGTAAGTGTGGATGTGTCGAAGTGTCGATGTTTCGATTTGCAGATGTGTCGATGTGTCGATTTGTCGATGTTTGGGTGTGTGGATGTGTCGAAGTGTCCGATGTGTGGATGTGTGTATGTGTGGATGTGTCGATGTGTCGATGTGTCGATGTGTCGATGTGTCGATCTGTCGATGTGTCGATGTGTGGATGTGTGGGTGTGTGGATGTGTGGACGTGTGGATGTGTGGATGTGTCGAAGTATTCGATGAGTGGATGTGTCGATGTGTCGATGTGTCTATGTGTTGATGTGTTGATGTGTCGATGTGTCGATGTGTGGACGTGTGGATGTGTCGATGTGTCGATGTGTCGATGTGTCTATGTGTGGATGTGTCGAAGTGTCCGATGTGTGGATGTGTGTATGTGTGGATGTGTCGATGTGTCGATGTGTCGATGTGTCGATCTGTCGATGTGTCGATGTGTGGATGTGTGGATGTGTGGATGTGTGGATTTGTGGATGTGTGGATGTGTGGAAGTGTCGATGTGTGGATGTGTCGATGTGTGGATGTGTGTATGTGTGTATGTGTGGATGTGTCGAAGTGTCGATGTTTCGATGTGCCGATGTGTCGATGTGTCGATGTGTATGTGTGGATGTGTGGACGTGTGGATGTGTGGATGTGTCGAAGTGTCCGATGTGTGGATGTGTGTATGTGTGTATGTGTCGATGTGTCGATGAGTCGATGTGTCGATGTTTCTATGTGTTGATGTGTCGATGTGTCGATGTGTCGATGTGTCGACGTGTCGATGTGTCGATGTGTCTATGTGTCATTGTGTCGATGTGTCGATGTGTAGAGGTGTCGATGTGTCGATGTGTCGATGTGTGGATGTGTGGATTTGCGGATGTGTGGATGTGTGGATGTGTGTATGTGTGTATGTGTCGATGTGTCGATGAGTCGATGTGTCGATGTTTCTATGTGTTGATGTGTCGATGTGTCGAAGTGTCGATGTTTCGATGTGTCGATGTTTCGATGTGCCGATGTGTCGATGTGTCGATGTGTCGATGTGTGGGTGTGAGGATGTGTGGACGTGTGGATGTGTGGATGTGTCGAAGTGTCCGATGTGTCTATGTGTTGATGTGTCGATGTGCCGATGTGTCGATGCGTCGATGTGTCGATATGTCGATGTGTGGGTGTGCCGATGTGTGGATGTGTGGATGCGTCGATGTGTCGAAGTGTCCGATGTGTCGATGTGTCGATGTGTCTATGTGTTGATGTGTCGATGTGTCGATGTGTTTATGTGTCCATGTGTCGATGTGTCGATATGTCGATATGTCTATGTGTCGATGTGTCGATGTGTCGACGTGTCGATGTGTCGATGTGTCGATGTGTGGATGTGTGGATTTGTGGATGTGTGGATGTGTGGATGTGTCGATGTGTGGATGTGTCGATGTGTGGATGTTTGTAAGTGTGTATGTGTGGATGTGTCGAAGTGTCGATGTTTCGATGTGTCGATGTGTCGATGTGTCGATTTGTCGATGTGTGGATGTGTGGATGTGTGGATGTGTGGATGTGTCGATGTGTGGATGTAACGATGTGTGGATGTGTGTATGTGTGTATGTGTCGATGTGTCGATGTGTATATGTTTTGATGTGTCGATGTGTCGATGAGTCGATGTGTCGATCTGTCGATGTGTCGATGTGTGGATGTGTGGGTGTGTGGATGTGTGGACGTGTGGATGTGTGGATGTGTCGAAGTATTCGATGTGTGGATGTGTCGATGTGTCGATGTGTCTATGTGTTGATGTGTCGATGTGTCGATGTGTCGATGAGTGGACGTGTGGATGTGTGGATGTGTCGATGTGTCGATGTGTCTATGTGTGGATGTGTCGAAGTGTCCGATGTGTGGATGTGTGTATGTGTGGATGTGTCGATGTGTCGATGTGTCGATGTGTCGATGTGTCGATGTGTCGATCTGTCGATGTGTCGATGTGTGGATGTGTGGATGTGTGGATTTGTGGATGTGTGGATGTGTGAGTCTGTCGATGTGTTGGTGAGTGGATGTGTGGATGTGTCGATGTGTCGATGTGTCTATGTGTGGGTGTGTGGATGTGTGGACGTGTAGATGTGTGGATGTGTCGAAGTGTCCGATGTATGGATGTGTGCATATGTGTATGAGTGTATGTGTCGATGTGTCGATGAGTCGATGTGTCGATGTGTCGATGTGTCTATGTGTTGATGTGTTGATGTGTCGATGTGTCGATGTGTCGATGTGTGGAAGTGTGGATGTGTGGATGTGTCGAAGTGTCCGGTGTGTCGATGTGTCGATGTTGTCGATATGTCGATGTGTGGGTGTGTCGATGTGTGGATGTGTGGATGTGTGAGTCTGTCGATGTGTTGGTGAGTGGATGTGTGGATGTGTCGATGTGTCGATGTGTCGATGTGTCGATGTGTCTATGTGTGGGTGTGTCGATGTGTGGATGTGTCGATGTGTGGATGTGGCGAAGTGTCCGATGTGTCGATGTGTCTAAGTGTTGATGTGTCGAATTGTCGATGTACCGATGTGTCGATGTGTCGATGTGTGGATGTGTGGATGTGTGGATATGTGGATGCGTCGATGTGTCGAAGTGTCCGATGTGTCGATGTGTCTAAGTGTTGATGTGTCGATGTGTCGATGTGTGGATGTGTGGATGTGTGGATGTGTGGATGTGTGGATGTGTCGATGTGTCGATGTGTCGATGTGTCGATGTGTCGATGTGTCGATGTGTGGATGTGTGGATGTGTCGATGTGTCGATGTGTCGATGTGTCGATGTGTCGATGTGTCGATGTGTCGATGTGTCGATGTGTGGATGTGTCGATGTGTCGATGTGTGGGTGTGTCGATGTGTAAATGTGTGGATGTGTCGATGTGTCGAAGTGTCCGATATGACGATGTGTGGATGTGTGTATGTGTGGATGTGTGGATGAGTCGAAGTGTAGATGTTTCGATGTGTCGATGTGTCGATGTGTCAATGTGTCGATGTGTCGATGTGTCGATGTGTCGATGTGTCGATGTGTCGATGTGTCGATGTGTCGATGTGTCGATGTGTCGATGTGTGGATGTGTGGATGGGTCGATGTGTCGATGTGTGGGTGTGTCGGTGTGTAAATGTGTGGATGTGTCGATATGTCGAAGTGTCCGAAATGACGATGTGTGGATGTGTGTATGTGTGGATGTGTGGATGTGTGGATGTGTCGATGTGTGGATGTGTCGATGTGTCGATGTGTCGATGTGTCGATGTGTCGATGTGTCGATGTGTCGATGTGTCGATGTGTGGATGTGTCGATGTGTCGATGTGTGGGTGTGTGGGTGTGTCGATGTGTAAATGTGTGGATGTGTCGATGTGTCGAAGTGTCCGATATGACGATGTGTGGATGTGTGTATGTGTGGATGTGTGGATGTGTGGATGTGTGGATGTGTCGATTTGAGGATGTGTCGATGTGTGGATGTGTGTATGTGTGTATGTGTCGAAGTGTCGATGTTTCGATTTGCCGATGTGTCGATGTGTCGATGTGTGGATGTGTCGATGTGTAAATGTGTGGATGGGTCGATGTGTCGAAGTGTCCGATATGACGATGTGTGGATGTGTGTATGTGTTGATGTGTGGATGTGTGGGTGTGTCGATGTGAGGATGTGTCGATGTGTGTATGTGTGGATGTGTCGAAGTGTCGATGTTTCGATTTGCCGATGTGTCGATGTGTGGATGTGTCGATGTGTGGGTGTGTGGATGTGTGGACGTGTGGATGTGTGGATGTGTCGAAGTATTCGATGTGTCGATGTGTCTATGTGTTGATGTGTCGATGTGTCGATGTGTCGATGTGTCGATGTGTCGATGTGTCGATGTGTCGATGTGTCGATGTGTGGATGTGTGGATGTGTGGATGTGTCGATGTGTGGGTGTGTCGATGTGTAAATGTGTGGATGTGTCGAAGTGTCCGATATGACGATGTGTGGATGTGTGTATGTGTGGATGTGTGGATGAGTCGAAGTGTAGATGTTTGGATGTGTCGATGTGTCGATGTGTCTATGTGTCGATGTGTCGATGTGTGGATGTGTGGATGTGTCGATGTGTGGGTGTGTCGATGTGTAAATGTGTGGATGTGTTTAAGTGTCGATGTTTCGATGTGTCGATGTGTCGATGTGTCGATGTGTCGATGTGAGGATGTGTGGATGTGTCGATGTGTCGATGTGTCGATGTGTCGATGTGTCGATGTGTGGATGTGTCGATGTGTCGATGTGTCGATGTGTCGATGTGTGGATGTGTGGATGTGTCGATGTGTGGGTGTGTCGATGTGTAAATGTGTGGATGTGTCGATGTGTCGAAATGTCCGATATGACGATGTGTGGATGTGTGTATGTGTGGATGTGTGGATGTGTGGATGTGTCGATGTGAGGATGTGTCGATGTGTGGATGTGTGTATGTGTGTAAGTGTGGATGTGTCGAAGTGTCGATGTTTCGATTTGCAGATGTGTCGATGTGTCGATTTGTCGATGTTTGGGTGTGTGGATGTGTCGAAGTGTCCGATGTGTGGATGTGTGTATGTGTGGATGTGTCGATGTGTCGATGTGTCGATGTGTCGATCTGTCGATGTGTCGATGTGTGGATGTGTGGGTGTGTGGATGTGTGGACGTGTGGATGTGTGGATGTGTCGAAGTATTCGATGAGTGGATGTGTCGATGTGTCTATGTGTTGATGTGTCGATGTGTCGATGTGTCGATGTGTGGACGTGTGGATGTGTCGATGTGTCGATGTGTCGATGTGTCTATGTGTGGATGTGTCGAAGTGTCCGATGTGTGGATGTGTGTATGTGTGGATGTGTCGATGTGTCGATGTGTCGATGTGTCGATGTGTCGATGTGTCGATGTGTCGATCTGTCGATGTGTCGATGTGTGGATGTGTGGATGTGTGGATGTGTGGATTTGTGGATGTGTGGATGTGTGGAAGTGTCGATGTGTGGATGTGTCGATGTGTGGATGTGTGTATGTGTGTATGTGTCGATGTGTCGATGAGTCGATGTGTCGATGTTTCTATGTGTTGATGTTACGAAGTGTCGATGTTTCGATGTGCCGATGTGTCGATGTGTCGATGTGTCGATGTGTATGTGTGGATGTGTGGACGTGTGGATGTGTGGATGTGTCGAAGTGTCCGATGTGTGGATGTGTGTATGTGTGTATGTGTCGATGTGTCGATGAGTCGATGTGTCGAAGTTTCTATGTGTTGATGTGTCGATGTGTCGATGTGTCGATGTGTCGATGTGTCGATGTGTCGATGTGTCTATGTGTCATTGTGTCGATGTGTCGATGTGTCGATGTGTCGATGTGTCGATGTGTGGATGTGTGGATTTGCGGATGTGTGGATGTTTGGATGTGTGGATGTGTCGATGTGTGGATGTGTCGATGTGTGGATGTGTGTATGTGTGTATGTGTGAATGTGTCGAAGTGTCGATGTTTGGATGTGCCGATGTGTCGATGTGTCGATGTGTCGATGTGTGGGTGTGAGGATGTGTGGACGTGTGGATGTGTGGATGTGTCGAAGTGTCCGATGTGTCTATGTGTTGATGTGTCGATGTGCCGATGTGTCGATGCGTCGATGTGTCGATATGTCGATGTGTGGGTGTGTCGATCTGTGGATGTGTGGATGCGTCGATGTGTCGAAGTGTCCGATGTGTCGATGTGTCGATGTGTCTATGTGTTGATGTGTCGATGTGTCGATGTGTTTATGTGTCCATGTGTCGACGTGTCGATATGTCGATATGTCTATGTGTCGATGTGTCGATGTGTCGACGTGTCGATGTGTCGATGTGTCGATGTGTGGATGTGTGGATGTGTGGATTTGTGGATGTGTGGATGTGTGGATGTGTCGATGTGTGGATGTGTCGATGTGTGGATGTTTGTAAGTGTGTATGTGTGGATGTGTCGAAGTGTCGATGTTTCGATGTGTCGATGTGTCGATGTGTCGATTTGTCGATGTGTGGATGTGTGGATGTGTGGATGTGTGGATGTGTCGATGTGTGGATGTAACGATGTGTGGATGTGTGTATGTGTGTATGTGTCGATGTGTCGATGTGTATATGTTTTGATGTGTCGATGTGTCGATGAGTCGATGTGTCGATGTGTCGATATGTCGATGTGTCTATGTGTCGATGTGTCGATGTGTCGATATGTCGATGTGTCGATGTGTCGATGTGTCGATGTATCGATGTGTCGATGTGTCGAAGTGTCGATGTGTCGATGTGTCGATGTGTCGATGTGTCGATGTGTCGATGTGTCGAAGTGTCGATGTGTCGATGTGTCGATGTGTGGATGTGTCGATGTGTGGGTGTGTCGATGTGTAAATGTGTGGATGTGTCGATATGTCGAAGTGTCCGAAATGACGATGTGTGGATGTGTGTATGTGTGGATGTGTGGATGTGTGGATGTGTGGATGTGTCGATGTGTGGATGTGTGGATGTGTGGATGTGTCGATGTGTCGATGTGTCGATGTGTGGATGTGTCGATGTGTCGATGTGTTTATGTGTCCATGTTTCGATGTGTCGATATGTCGATAAGTCTATGTGTCGATGTGTCGATGTGTGGGTGTGAGGATGTGTGGACGTGTGGATGTGTGGATGTGTCGAAGTGTCCGATGTGTCTATGTGTTGATGTGCCGATGTGTCGATGCGTCGATGTGTCGATATGTCGATGTGTGGGTGTGTCGATGTGTGGATGTGTGGATGCGTCGATGTGTCGAAGTGTCCGATGTGTCGATGTGTCGATGTGTCTATGTGTTGATGTGTCGATGTGTCGATGTGTTTATGTGTCCATGTGTCGATGTGTCGATATGTCGATATGTCTATGTGTCGATGTGTCGATGTGTCGACGTGTCGATGTGTCGATGTGTCGATGTGTGGATGTGTGGATTTGTGGATGTGTGGATGCGTCGATGTGTCGAAGTGTCCGATGTGTCGATGTGTCGATGTGTCTATGTGTTGATGTGTCGATGTGTCGATGTGTTTATGTGTCCATGTTTCGATGTGTCGATATGTCGATAAGTCTATGTGTCGATGTGTCGACGTGTCGATGTGTCGATGTGTGGATGTGTGGATTTGTGGATGTGTGGATGTGTGGATGTGTCGATGTGTGGATGTGTCGATGTGTGGATGTTTGTAAGTGTGTATGTGTGGATGTGTCGAAGTGTCGATGTTTCGATGTGTCCATGTGTCGATGTGTCGATATGTCGATATGTCTATGTGTCGATGTGTCGATGTGTCGACGTGTCGATGTGTCGATGTGTCGATGTGTCGATGTGTGGATGTGTGGATTTGTGGATGTGTGGATGTGTGGATGTGTCGATGTGTGGATGTGTCGATGTGTGGATGTTTGTAAGTGTGTATGTGTCGATGTGTCGATGTGTCGACGTGTCGATGTGTCGATGTGTCGATGTGTGGATGTGTGGATTTGTGGATGTGTGGATGTGTCGATGTGTGGATGTGTCGATGTGTGGATGTTTGTAAGTGTGTATGTGTGGATGTGTCGAAGTGTCGATGTTTCGATGTGTCGATGTGTCGATGTGTCGATTTGTCGATGTGAGGATGTGTGGATGTGTGGATGTGTCGATGTGTGGATGTAACGATGTGTGGATGTGTGTATGTGTGGATGTGTCGATGTGTCGATGTGTCGATGTGTATATGTTTTGATGTGTCGATGAGTCGATGTGTCGATGTGTCGATATGTCGATGTGTGGATTTGTGGATTTGTGGACGTTTCGATGTGCCGATGTGTCGATGTGTCGATGTGTCTATGTGTGGATGTGTCGAAGTGTCCGATGTGTGGATGTGTGTAGGTGTGTATGTGTCGATGTGTCGATGAGTCGATGTGTCGATGTTTCTATGTGTTGATGTGTCGATGTGTCGATGTGTCGATGTGTCGATGTGTCTATGTGTCATTGTGTCGATGTGTCGATGTGTCGAGGTGTCGATGTGTCGATGTGTCGATGTGTCGATGTGTGGATGTGTGGATTTGCGGATGTGTGGATGTTTGGATGTGTGGATGTGTCGATGTGTGGATGTGTCGATGTGTGGATGTGTGTATGTGTGTATGTGTGAATGTGTCGAAGTGTCGATGTTTCGATGTGCCGATGTGTCGATGTGTCGATGTGTCGATGTGTCGATGTGTGGGTGTGAGGATGTGTGGACGTGTGGATGTGTGGATGTGTCGAAGTGTCCGATGTGTCTATGTGTTGATGTGTCGATGTGCCGATGTGTCGATGCGTCGATGTGTCGATATGTCGATGTGTGGGTGTGTCGATGTGTGGATGTGTGGATGCGTCGATGTGTCGAAGTGTCCGATGTGTCGATGTGTCTATGTGTTGATGTGTCGATGTGTCGATGTGTTTATGTGTCCATGTGTCGATGTGTCGATATGTCGATATGTCTATGTGTCGATGTGTCGATGTGTCGACGTGTCGATGTGTCGATGTGTCGATGTGTGGATGTGTGGATTTGTGGATGTGTGGATGTGTGGATGTGTCGATGTGTGGATGTGTCGATGTGTGGATGTTTGTAAGTGTGTATGTGTGGATGTGTCGAAGTGTCGATATTTCGATGTGTCGATGTGTCGATGTGTCGATTTGTCGATGTGTGGATGTGTGGATGTGTGGATGTGTGGATGTGTCGATGTGTGGATGTAACGATGTGTGGATGTGTGTATGTGTGGATGTGTCGATGTGTATATGTTTTGATGTGTCGATGTGTCGATGAGTCGATGTGTCGATGTGTCGATATGTCGATGTGTCTATGTGTCGATGTGTCGATGTGTCGATGTGTCGATGTGTCGATGTGTCGATGTGTCGATGTGTCGATGTGTCGATGTGTCGATGTGTCGATGTGTCGATGTATCGATGTGTCGATGTGTCGATGTGTCGATGTGTCGATGTGTCGATGTGTCGATGTGTCGATGTGTGGATGTGTCGATGTGTCGATGTGTCGATGTGTCGATGTGTCGATGTGTCGATGTGTCGATGTGTCGATGTGTGGATGTGTCGATGTGTCGATGTGTGGGTGTGTCGATGTGTAAATGTGTGGATGTGTCGATATGTCGATGTGTCGATGTGTCGAAGTGTCGATATGTCGATGTGTCTATGTGTCGATGTGTCGATGTGTCGATGTGTCGATGTGTCGAAGTGTCGATATTTCGATGTGTCGATGTGTCGATGTGTCGATTTGTCGATGTGTGGATGTGTGGATGTGTGGATGTGTGGATGTGTGGATGTGTCGATGTGTGGATGTAACGATGTGTGGATGTGTGTATGTGTGGATGTGTCGATGTGTATATGTTTTGATGTGTCGATGTGTCGATGAGTCGATGTGTCGATGTGTCGATATGTCGATGTGTCTATGTGTCGATGTGTCGATGTGTCGATGTGTCGATGTGTCGATGTGTCGATGTGTCGATGTGTCGATGTATCGATGTGTCGATGTGTCGATGTGTCGATGTGTGGATGTGTGGATGTGTCGATGTGTGGATGTAACGATGTGTGGATGTGTGTATGTGTGGATGTGTCGATGTGTATATGTTTTGATGTGTCGATGTGTCGATGAGTCGATGTGTCGATGTGTCGATATGTCGATGTGTCTATGTGTCGATGTGTCGATGTGTCGATGTGTCGATGTGTCGATGTGTCGATGTGTCGATGTATCGATGTGTCGATGTGTCGATGTGTGGATGTGTGTATGTGTGGATGTGTGGATGTGTGGATGTGTGGATGTGTCGATGTGTGGATGTGTGGATGTTTCGATGTGTCGATGTGTGGGTGTGTGGGTGTGTCGATGTGTAAATGTGTGGAAGTGTCGATGTGTCGATATGTCGATGTGTCGATGTGTCGATGTGTCGATCTGTCGATGTGTCGATGTGTCGATCTGTCGATGTGTGGATTTGTGGATGTGTGGATGTGTGGAAGTGTCGATGTGTGGATGTGTCGATGTGTGGATGTGTGTATGTGTGTATGTGTGGATGTGTCGAAGTGTCGATGTTTCGATGTGCCGATGTGTCGATGTGTCGATGTGTCGATGTGTATGTGTGGATGTGTGGACGTGTTAATGTGTGGATGTGTCGAAGTGTCCGATGTGTGGATGTGTGTATGTGTGTATGTGTCGATGTGTCGATGAGTCGATGTGTCGATGTTTCTATGTGTTGATGTGTCGATGTGTGGATGTGTGGATGTGTCGATGTGTCGATGTGTGGGTGTGTGGGTGTGTCGATGTGTGGGTGTGTGGTTGTGTCGATGTGTCGATGTGTCGATGTGTCGATGTGTCGATGTTTCTATGTGTTGATGTGTCGATGTGTGGATGTGTGGATGTGTCGATGTGTCGATGAGTCGATGTGTCGATGTTTCTATGTGTTGATGTGTCGATGTGTGGATGTGTGGATGTGTCGATGTGTGGGTGTGTGGGTGTGTCGATGTGTGGGTGTGTGGGTGTGTCGATGTGTCGATGTGTCGATGTGTCGATGTGTCGATGTGTCGATGAGTCGATGTGTCGATGTTTCTATGTGTTGATGTGTCGATGTGTGGATGTGTCGATGTGTCGATGAGTCGATGTGTCGATGTTTCTATGTGTTGATGTGTCGATGTGTGGATGTGTGGATGTGTGGATGTGTCGATGTGTGGATGTGTGGATGTGTCGATGTGTCGATGAGTCGATGTGTCGATGTTTCTATGTGTTGATGTGTCGATGTGTGGATGTGTGGATGTGTCGATGTGTCGATGTGTGGGTGTGTGGGTGTGTCGATGTGTGGGTGTGTGGGTGTGTCGATGTGTCGATGTGTCGATGTGTCGATGAGTCGATGTGTCGATGTTTCTATGTGTTGATGTGTCGATGTGTGGATGTGTCGATGTGTCGATGAGTCGATGTGTCGATGTTTCTATGTGTTGATGTGTCGATGTGTGGATGTGTCGATGTGTCGATGAGTCGATGTGTCGATGTTTCTATGTGTTGATGTGTCGATGTTTGGATGTGTGGATGTGTGGATGTGTCGATGTGTGGATGTGTGGATGTGTGGATGTGTCGATGTGTGGATGTGTGGATGTGTCGATGTGTCGATGTGTGGATGTGTGTATGTGTGTATGTGTGGATGTGTCGAAGTGTCGATGTTTCGATGTGCCGATGTGTCGATGTGTCGATGTGTCGATGTGTATGTGTGGATGTGTGGACGTGTTAATGTGTGGATGTGTCGAAGTGTCCGATGTGTGGATGTGTGTATGTGTGTATGTGTCGATGTGTCGATGAGTCGATGTGTCGATGTTTCTATGTGTTGATGTGTCGATGTGTGGCTGTGTGGGTGTGTCGATGTGTGGGTGTGTCGATGTGTCGATGTTTCGATGTGCCGATGTGTCGATGTGTCGATGTGTATGTGTGGATGTGTGGACGTGTTAATGTGTGGATGTGTCGAAGTGTCCGATGTGTGGATGTGTGTAAGTGTGTATGTGTCGATGTGTCGATGAGTCGATGTGTCGATGTTTCTATGTGTTGATGTGTCGATGTGTGGATGTGTGGATGTGTCGATGTGTCGATGTGTGGGTGTGTGGGTGTGTCGATGTGTGGGTGTGTGGGTGTGTCGATGTGTCGATGTGTCGATGTGTCGATGTGTCGATGTGTCGATGAGTCGATGTGTCGATGTTTCTATGTGTTGATGTGTCGATGTGTGGATGTGTGGATGTGTGGATGTGTCGATGTGTGGATGTGTGGATGTGTCGATGTGTCGATGTGTCGATGTGTCGATGTGTCGATGTGTCGATGTGTCGATGTGTCGATGTGTCGATGTGTCGATGTGTGGATGTGTGGATGTGTGGATGTGTCGATGTGTCGATGTGTGGGTGTGTGGGTGTGTCGATGTGTAAATGTGTGGAAGTGTCGATGTGTCGATATGTCGATGTGTCGATGTGTCGATGTGTCGATCTGTCGATGTGTCGATGTGTGGATGTGTGGATGTGTGGATTTGTGGATGTGTGGATGTGTGGAAGTGTCGATGTGTGGATGTGTCGATGTGTCGATGTGTGGATGTGTGTATGTGTGTATGTGTGGATGTGTCGAAGTGTCGATGTTTCGATGTGCCGATGTGTCGATGTGTCGATGAGTCGATGTGTCGATGTTTCTATGTGTTGATGTGTCGATGTGTGGATGTGTGGATGTGTGGATGTGTGGATGTGTCGATGTGTGGATGTGTGGATGTGTCGATGTGTCGATGTGTCGATGTGTCGATGTGTCGATGTGTCGATGTGTCGATGTGTCGATGTGTCGATGTGTGGATGTGTGGATGTGTCGATGTGTCGATGTGTGGGTGTGTGGGTTTGTCGATGTGTAAATGTGTGGAAGTGTCGATGTGTCGATGAGTCGATGTGGCGATGTTTCTATGTGTTGATGTGTCGATGTGTCGATGTGTCGATGTGTCGATGTGTCTATGTGTCATTGTGTCGATGTGTCGATGTGTCGAGTTGTCGATGCGTCGATGTGTCGATGTTTGGATGTGTGGATTTGCGGATGTGTGGATGTTTGGATGTGTGGATGTGTCGATGTGTGGATGTGTCGATGTGTGGATGTGTGTATGTGTGTATGTGTGAATGTGTCGAAATGTCGATGTTTCGATGTGCCGATGTGTCGATGTGTCGATGTGTCGATGTGTGGGTGTGAGGATGTGTGGACGTGTGGATGTGTGGATGTGTCGAAGTGTCCGATGTGTCTATATGTTGATATGTCGATGTGCCGATGTGTCGATGCGTCGATGTGTCGATATGTCGATGTGTGGGTGTGTCGATGTGTGGATGTGTGGATGCGTCGATGTGTCGAAGTGTCCGATGTGTCGATGTGTCGATGTGTCTATGTGTTGATGTGTCGATGTGTCGATGTGTCGATGTGTTTATGTGTCCAGGTGTCGATGTGTCGATATGTCGATATGTCTATGTGTCGATGTGTCGATGTGTCGACGTGTCGATGTGTCGATGTGTCGATGTGTGGATGTGTGGATTTGTGGATGTGTGGATGTGTCGATGTGTGGATGTGTCGATGTGTGGATGTTTGTAAGTGTGTATGTGTGGATGTGTCGAAGTGTCGATGTTTCGATGTGTCGATGTGTCGATGTGTCGATTTGTCGATGTGTGGATGTGTGGATGTGTGGATGTGTCGATGTGTGGATGTAACGATGTGTGGACGTGTGTATGTGTGGATGTGTCGATGTGTCGATGTGTCGATGTGTATATGTTTTGATGTGTCGATGTGTCGATGAGTCGATGTGTCGATGTGTCGATATGTCGATGTCTCTATGTGTCGATGTGTCGATGTGTCGATGTGTCGATGTATCGATGTGTCGATGTGTCGATGTGTCGATGTGTCGATGTGTCGATATGTCGATGTGTCGATGTGTCGATGTGTCGATGTGTCGATGTGTCGATGTGTCGATGTGTCGATGTGTCGATGTGTCGATGTGTCGATGTGTCGATGTGTCGATGTGTCGATGTGTGGATGTGTCGATGTGTCGATGTGTGGGTGTGTCGATGTGTAAATGTGTGGATGTGTCAATATGTCGAAGTGTCCGAAATGACGATGTGTGGATGTGTGTATGTGTGGATGTGTGTATGTGTGGATGTGTGGATGAGTCGAAGCGTAGATGTTTCGATGTGTCGATGTGTCGATGTGTCGATGTGTCAATGTGTCGATGTGTCGATGTGTCGATGTGTCGATGTGTCGATGTGTCGATGTGTCGATGTGTGGATGTGTGGATGTGTCGATGTGTCGATGTGTGGGTGTGTCGAAGTGTAAATGTGTGGATGTGTCGATATGTCGAAGTGTTCGAAATGACGATGTGTGGATGTGTGTATGTGTGGATGTGTGGATGTGTGGATGTGTGGATGTGTCGATGTGTGGATGTGTGGATGTGTCGATGTGTCGATGTGTCGATGTGTCGATGTGTCGATGTGTCGATGTGTGGATGTGTGGATGTGTCGATGTGTCGATGTGTGGGTGTGTGGGTGTGTGGATGTGTCGATTTGAGGATGTGTCGATGTGTGTATGTGTGGATGTGTCGAAGTGTCGATGTTTCGATTTGCCGATGTGTCGATGTGTCGATGTGTCGATGAGTGGGTGTGTGGATGTGTGGACGTGTGGATGTGTGGATGTGTCGAAGTATTCGATGTGTCGATGTGTCTATGTGTTGATGTGTCGATGTGTCGATGTGTCGATGTGTCGATGTGTGGATGTGTGGATGTGTCGATGTGTCGATGTGTGGGTGTTTCGATGTGTAAATGTGTGGATGTGTCGATGTGTCGAAGTGTCCGATATGACGATGTGTGGATGTGTGTATGTGTGGATGTGTGGATGAGTCGAAGTGTAGATGTTTCGATGTGTCGATGTGTCTATGTGTCGATGTGTCGATGTGTGGATGTGTGGATGTGTCGATGTGTGGGTGTGTCGATGTGTAAATGTGTGGATGTGTTTAAGTGTCGATGTTTCGATGTGTCGATGTGTCGATGTGTCGATGTGTCGATGTGAGGATGTGTGGATGTGTCGATGTGTCGATGTGTCGATGTGTCGATGTGTGGATGTGTCGATGTGTCGATGTGTCGATGTGTGGATGTGTGGATGTGTCGATGTGTGGGTGTGTCGATGTGTAAATGTGTGGATGTGTCGATGTGTCGAAATGTCCGATATGACGATGTGTGGATGTGTGTATGTGTGGATGTGTGGATGTGTGGATGTGTGGATGTGTCGATGTGAGGATGTGTCGATGTGTGGATGTGTGTATGTGTGTAAGTGTGGATGTGTCGAAGTGTCGATGTTTCGATTTGCAGATGTGTCGATGTGTCGATTTGTCGATGTTTGGGTTGGGGATGTGTCGAAGTGTCCGATGTGTGGATGTGTGTATGTGTGGATGTGTCGATGTGTCGATGTGTCGATGTGTCGATCTGTCGATGTGTCGATGTGTGGATGTGTGGGTGTGTGGATGTGTGGACGTGTGGATGTGTGGATGTGTCGAAGTATTCGATGTGTGGATGTGTCGATGTGTCGATGTGTCTATGTGTTGATGTGTCGATGTGTCGATGTGTCGATGTGTGGACGTGTGGATGTGTGAATGTGTCGATGTGTCGATGTGTCGATGTGTCTATGTGTGGATGTGTCGAAGTGTCCGATGTGTGGATGTGTGTATGTGTCGATGTGTCGATGTGTCGATGTGTCGATATGTCGATGTGTCGATCTGTCGATGTGTCGATGTGTGGATGTGTGGATGTGTGGATTTGTGGATGTGTGGATGTGTGGAAGTGTCGATGTGTGGATGTGACGATGTGTGGATGTGTGTATGTGTGTATGTGTGGATGTGTCGAAGTGTCGATGTTTCGATGTGCCGATGTGTCGATGTGTCGATGTGTATGTGTGGATGTGTGGACGTGTGGATGTGTGGATGTGTCGAAGTGTCCGATGTGTGGATGTGTGTATGTGTGTATGTGTCGATGTGTCGATGAGTCGATGTGTCGATGTTTCTATGTGTTGATGTGTCGATGTGTCGATGTGTCGATGTGTCGATGCGTCGATGTGTCGATGTGTCTATGTGTCATTGTGTCGATGTGTCGATGTGTCGATGTGTCGAGGTGTCGATGTGTCGATGTGTCGATGTGTGGATGTGTGGATTTGCGGATGTGTGGATGTTTGGATGTGTGGATGTGTCGATGTGTGGATGTGTCGATGTGTGGATGTGTGTATGTGTGTATGTGTGAATGTGTCGAAGTGTCGATGTTTCGATGTGCCGATGTGTCGATGTGTCGATGTGTCGATGTGTGGGTGTGAGGATGTGTGGACGTGTGGATGTGTGGATGTGTCGAAGTGTCCGATGTGTCTATGTGTTGATGTGTCGATGTGCCGATGTGTCGATGCGTCGATGTGTCGATATGTCGATGTGTGGGTGTGTCGATGTGTGGATGTGTGGATGCGTCGATGTGTCGAAGTGTCCGATGTGTCGATGTGTCGATGTGTCTATGTGTCGATGTGTCGATGTGTCTATGTGTCGATGTGTCGATGTGTCGATGTGTCGATGTGTCGATATGTCGATGTGTCTATGTGTCGATGTGTCGATGTGTCGATGTGTCGATGTGTCGATGTGTCGATGTGTCGATGTGTCGATGTATCGATGTGTCGATGTGTCAATGTGTCGATGTGTCGATGTGTGGATGTGTGGATGTGTGGATGTGTGGATGTGTCGATGTTTCGATGTGTCGATTTGTCGATGTGTGGATGTGTAGATGTGTGGATGAGTCGATGTGTGGATGTAACGATGTGTGGATGTGTGTATGTGTGGATGTGTCGATGTGTCGATGTATCGATGTGTCGATGTGTCGATATGTCGATGTGTCGATGTGTCGATGTGTCGATGTGTGGATGTGTGGATTTGTGGATGTGTGGATGTTTGGATGTGTGGTTGTGTCGATGTGTGGATGTGTGGATGCGTCGATGTGTCGAAGTGTCCGATGTGTCGATGTGTCGATGTGTCTATGTGTTGATGTGTCGATGTGTCGATGTGTCGATGTGTGAATGTGTGGATGTGTCGAAGTGTCGATGTTTCGATGTGTCGATGTGTCGATGTGTCGATGTGTCGATGTGTCGATGTGTCTATGTGTCGATGTGTCGATGTGTCGATGTGTCGATGTGTCGATGTGTCGAGGTGTCGATGTGTCGATGTGTCGATGTGTCGATGTGTCGATGTGTCGATGTGGCGATGTGTCGACGTGTCGATGTGTCGATGTGTGGATGTTTGGATGTGTCGATGTGTGGATGTAACGATGTGTGGATGTGTGTATGTGTGGATGTGTCGATGTGTCGATGTGTCGATTTGTCGATGAGTATATATTTTGATGTGTCGATGTGTCGATGAGTCGATGTGTCGATGTGTCGATGTGTCGATATGTCGATGTGTCTATGTGTCGATGTGTCGATGTGTCGATGTGTCGATGTGTCGATGTGTCGATGTGTCGATGTGTCGATGTATCGATGTGTCGATATGTCAATGTGTCGATGTGTCGATGTGTCGATGTGTGGATGTGTGGATGTGTGGATGTGTGGATGTGTTGATGTGTGGATGTGTCGATGTGTGGATGTGTGTATGTGTGTATGTGTGGATGTGTCGAAGTGTCGATGTATCGATGTGTCGATGTGTCGATATGTCGATGTGTCGATGTGTCGATGTGTCGATGTGTGGATGTGTGGATTTGTGGATGTGTGGATGTTTGGATGTGTGGTTGTGTCGATGTGTGGATGTGTGGATGCGTCGATGTGTCGAAGTGTCCGATGTGTCGATGTGTCGATGTGTCTATGTGTTGATGTGTCGATGTGTCGATGTGTGGATGTGTGGATGTGTGGATGTGTTGATGTGTGGATGTGTCGATGTGTGGATGTGTGTATGTGTGTATGTGTGGATGTGTCGAAGTGTCGATGTATCGATGTGCCGATGTGTCGATGTGTCGATGTGTCTATGTTTTGATGTGTCGATGAGTCGATGTGTCGAGGTGTCGATGTGTCGATGTGTGGATGTGTGTATGTGTGTATGTGTGGATGTGTCGAAGTGTCGATGTTTCGATGTGCCGATGTGTCGATGTGTCGATGTGTATGTGTGGATGTGTGGACGTGTGGATGTGTGGATGTGTCGAAGTGTCCGATGTGTGGATGTGTGTATGTGTGTATGTGTCGATGTGTCGATGAGTCGATGTGTCGATGTTTCTATGTGTTGATGTGTCGATGTGTCGATGTGTCGATGTGTCGATGCGTCGATGTGTCGATGTGTCTATGTGTCATTGTGTCGATGTGTCGATGTGTCGAGGTGTCGATGTGTCGATGTGTCGATGTGTGGATGTGTGGATTTGCGGATGTGTGGATGTGTGGAAGTGTCGATGTGTGGATGTGTCGATGTGTGGATGTGTGTATGTGTGTATGTGTGGATGTGTCGAAGTGTCGATGTTTCGATGTGCCGATGTGTCGATGTGTCGATGTGTATCGTGTGGATGTGTGGACGTGTGGATGTGTGGATGTGTCGAAGTGTCCGATGTGTCGATGTGTCGATGTGTGTATGTGTGGATGTGTCGAAGTGTCGATGTTTCGATGTGTCGATGTGTCGATGTGTCGATTTGTCGATGTGTGGATGTGTAGATGTGTGGATGAGTCGATGTGTGGATGTAACGATGTGTGGATGTGTGTATGTGTGGATGTGTCGATGTGTCGATGTGTCGATGTGTATATGTTTTGATGTGTCGATGTGTCGATGAGTCGATGTGTCGATGTGTCGATATGTCGATGTGTCTATGTGTCGATGTGTCGATGTGTCGATGTGTCGATGTGTCGATGTGTCGATGTGTCGATGTGTCGATGTGTCGATGTATCGATGTGTCGATGTGTCAATGTGTCGATGTGTCGATGTGTCGATGTGTGGATGTGTGGATGTGTGGATGTGTGGATGTGTGGATGTGTTGATGTGTGGATGTGTCGATGTGTGGATGTGTGTATGTGTGTATGTGTGGATGTGTCGAAGTGTCGATGTATCGACGTGCCGATGTGTCGATGTGTCGATGTGTCGATGTGTCTATGTTTTGATGTGTCGATGTGTCGATGTGTCGATGTGTCGATGTGTCGATGTGTCTATGTGTCGATGTGTCGATGTGTCGATGTGTCGATGTGTCGATGTGTCGAGGGTGTCGATGTGTCGATGTGTCGATGTGTCGATGTGTCGATGTGGCGATGTGTCGAGGTGTCGATGTGTCGATGTGTGGATGTGTGGATGTGTCGATGTGTGGATGTAACGATGTGTGGATGTGTGTATGTGTGGATGTGTCGATGTGTCGATGTGTCGATTTGTCGATGAGTATATATTTTGATGTGTCGATGTGTCGATGAGTCGATGTGTCGATGTGTCGATGTGTCGATATGTCGATGTGTCTATATGTCGATGTGTCGATGTGTCGATGTGTCGATGTGTCGATGTGTCGATGTGTCGATGTATCGATGTGTCGATGTGTCAATGTGTCGATGTGTCGATGTGTCGATGTGTGGATGTGTGGATGTGTGGATGATGTGTGGATGTGTCGATGTGTGGATGTGTGTATGTGTGTATGTGTGGATGTGTCGAAGTGTCGATGTATCGATGTGTCGATGTGTCGATATGTCGATGTGTCGATGTGTCGATGTGTCGATGTGTGGATGTGTGGATTTGTGGATGTGTGGATGTTTGGATGTGTGGTTGTGTCGATGTGTGGATGTCGTGGATGCGTCGATGTGTCGAAGTGTCCGATGTGTCGATGTGTCGATGTGTCTATGTGTTGATGTGTCGATGTGTCGATGTGTGGATGTGTGGATGTGTGGATGTGTTGATGTTGTGGATGTGTCGATGTGTGGATGTGTGTATGTGTGTATGTGTGGATGTGTCGAAGTGTCGATGTATCGATGTGCCGATGTGTCGATGTGTCGATGTGTCTATGTTTTGATGTGTCGATGTGTCGATGTGTCGATGTGTCGATGTGTCGATGTGTCGATGTGTCGATGTGTCGATGTGTCGATGTGTCTATGTGTCGATGTGTCGATGTGTCGATGTGTCGAGGTGTCGATGTGTCGATGTGTCGATGTGTCGATGTGTCGAGGTGTCGATGTGTCGATGTGTGGGATGTGTGGATGTGTGGATGTGTCGATGTGTGGATGTAACGATGTGTGGATGTGTGTATGTGTGGATGTGTCGATGTGTCGATGTGTAGATGTGTATTTTGATGTGTCGATGTGTCGATGAGTCGATGTGTCGATGTGTCGATGTGTCGATATGTCGATGTGTCTATGTGTCGATGTGTCGATGTGTCGATGTGTCGATGTGTCGATGTGTCGATGTGTCGATGTGTCGATGTGTCGATGTGTCGATGTGTCGATGTATCGATGTGTCGATGTGTCAATGTGTCGATGTGTCGATGTGTGGATGTGTGGATGTGTGGATGTGTTGATGTGTGGATGTGTCGATGTGTGGATGTGTGTATGTGTGTATGTGTGGATGTGTCGAAGTGTCGATGTATCGATGTGTCGATGTGTCGATATGTCGATGTGTCGATGTGTCGATGTGTCGATGTGTCGAGTGTCGATGTGTCGATGTGTCGATGTGTCGATGTGTCGATGTGTCGATGTGTCGATGTGTCGATGTGTCGATGTGTCGATGTGTCGATGTGTCGATGTGTCGATGTGTCGATGTGTCGATGTGTCGATGTGTCGATGTGTCGATGTGTCGATGTGTCGATGTGTCGATGTGTCGATGTGTCGATGTGTCGATGTGTCGATGTGTCGATGTGTCGATGTGTCGATGTGTCGATGTGTCGATGTGTGGATGTGTGGATTTGTGGATGTGTGGATGTTTGGATGTGTGGTTGTGTCGATGTGTGGATGTGTGGATGCGTCGATGTGTCGATGTGTCGAAGTGTCCGATGTGTCGATGTGTCGATGTGTCGATAATGTCGATGTGTGGGTGTGTCGATGTGTGGATGTGTGGATGCGTCGATGTGTCGAAGTGTCCGATGTGTCGATGTGTCTATGTGTTGATGTGTCGATGTGTCGATGTGTCCATGTGTCCATGTGTCGATGTGTCGATATGTCGATATGTCTATGTGCGATGTGTCGATGTGTCGACGTGTGTCGATGTGTCGATGTGTCGATGTGTCGATGTGTCGATGTGTCGATGTGTCGATGTGTCGATGTGTCGATGTGTCGATGTGTCGATGTGTCGATGTGTCGATGTGTCGATGTGTCGATGTGTCGATGTGTCGATGTGTCTATGTGTCGATGTGTCGATGTGTCGATGTGTCGATGTGTCGATGTGTCGATGTGTCGATGTGTCGATGTGTCGAGGTGTCGATGTGTCGATGTGTCGATGTGTGGATGTGTGGATGTGTCGATGTGTGGATGTAACGATGTGTGGATGTGTGTATGTGTGGATGTGTCGATGTGTCGATGTGTCGATGTGTATATGTTTTGATGTGTCGATGTGTCGATGAGTCGATGTGTCGATGTGTCGATGTGTCGATATGTCGATGTGTCTATGTGTCGATGTGTCGATGTGTCGATGTGTCGATGTGTCGATGTGTCGATGTATCGATGTGTCGATGTGTCAATGTGTCGATGTGTCGATGTGTCGATGTGTGGATGTGTGGATGTGTGGATGTGTTGATGTGTGGATGTGTCGATGTGTGGATGTGTGTATGTGTGTATGTGTGGATGTGTCGAAGTGTCGATGTATCGATGTGTCGATGTGTCGATATGTCGATGTGTCGATGTGTCGATGTGTCGATGTGTCGATGTGTCGATGTGTCGATGTGTCGATGTGTCGATGTGTCGATGTGTCGATGTGTCGATGTGTCGATGTGTCGATGTGTCGATGTGTCGATGTGTCGATGTGTCGATGTGTCGATGTGTCGATGTGTCGATGTGTCGATGTGTCTATGTGTCTATGTGTCGATGTGTCGATGTGTCGATGTGTCGATGTGTCGAGGTGTCGATGTGTCGATGTGTCGATGTGTGGATGTGTGGATTTGTGGATGTGTGGATGTTTGGATGTGTGGTTGTGTCGATGTGTGGATGTGTCGATGTGTGGATGTGTGTATGTGTGTATGTGTGAATGTGTCGAAGTTTCGATGTTTCGATGTGCCGATGTGTCGATGTGTCGATGTGTGGGTTTGAGGATGTGTGGACGTTTGGATGTGTGGATGTGTCGAAGTGCCCGATGTGTCTATGTGTTAATGTGTCGATGTGCCGATGTGTCGATGCGTCGATGCGTCGATGTGTCGATATGTCGATGTGTGGGTGTGTCGATGTGTGGATGTGTGGATGCGTCGATGTGTCGAAGTGTCCGATGTGTCGATGTGTTGATGTGTCTATGTGTTGATGTGTCGATGTGTCGATGTGTCGATGTGTCCATGTGTCGATGTGTCGATATGTCGATATGTCTATGTGTCGATGTGTCGATGTGTCGACGTGTCGATGTGTCGATGTGTCGATGTGTCGATGTGTGGATGTGTGGATTTGTGGATGTGTGGATGTGTCGATGTGTGGATGTGTCGATGTGTGGATGTTTGTAAGTGTGTATGTGTGGATGTGTCGAAGTGTCGATGTTTCGATGTGACGATGTGTCGATGTGTCGATGTGTGGGTGTGTGGATATGTGGACGTGTGGATGTGTGGATGTGTCGAAGTGTCCGATGTGTCGATGTGTCTATGTGTTGATGTGTCGATGTGTCGATGTGTCGATGTGTCGATGTGTCGATGTGTCGATGTGTCGATGTGTCTATGTTTTGATGTGTCGATGTGTCGATGTGTCGATGTGTCGATATGTCGATGTGTCTATGTGTCGATGTGTCGATGTGTCGATGTGTCGATGTGTCGATGTGTCCATGTGTCGATGTGTCGATGTATCGATGTGTCGATGTGTCAATGTGTCGATGTGTCGATGTGTCGATGTGTCGATGTGTGGATGTGTGGATGTGTGGATGTGTGGATGTGTTGATGTGTCGATGTGTCGATGTGTGGATGTGTGTATGTGTGTATGTGTGGATGTGTCGAAGTGTCGATGTATCGATGTGCCGATGTGTCGATGTGTCGATGTGTCTATGTTTTGATGTGTCGATGTGTCGATGTGTCGATGTGTGGATGTGTGGATGTGTGGATGTGTTGATGTGTCGATGTGTCGATGTGTGGATGTGTGTATGTGTGTATGTGTGTATGTGTGGATGTGTCGAAGTGTCGATGTGTCGATGTGTCGATATGTCGATGTGTCGATGTGTCGATGTGTCGATGTGTCGATGTGTCGATGTGTCGATGTGTCGATGTGTCGATATGTCGATGTGTCGATGTGCCGATGTGTCGATGTGTCGATGTGTCGATGTGTCGATGTGTCGATGTGTCGATGTGTCGATGTGTCGATGTGTCGATGTGTCGAGGTGTCGATGTGTCGATGTGTCGATGTGTGGATGTGTGGATGTGTCGATGTGTGGATGTAACGATGTGTGGATGTGTGTATGTGTGGATGTGTCGATGTGTCGATGTGTCGATGTGTATATGTTTTGATGTGTCGATGTGTCGATGAGTCGATGTGTCGATGTGTCGATGTGTCGATATGTCGATGTGTCTATGTGTCGATGTGTCGATGTGTCGATGTGTCGATGTGTCGATGTGTCGATGTGTCGATGTATCGATGTGTCGATGTGTCAATGTGTCGATGTGTCGATGTGTCGATGTGTGGATGTGTGGAAGTGTGGATGTGTTGATGTGTGGATGTGTCGATGTGTGGATGTGTGTATGTGTGTATGTGTGGATGTGTCGAAGTGTCGATGTATCGATGTGTCGATGTGTCGATATGTCGATGTGTCGATGTGTCGATGTGTCGATGTGTCGATGTGTCGATGTGTCGATGTGTCGATGTGTCGATGTGTCGATGTGTCGATGTGTCGATGTGTCGATGTGTCGATGTGTCGATGTGTCTATGTGTCGATGTGTCGATGTGTCGATGTGTCGATGTGTCGAGGTGTCGATGTGTCGATGTGTCGATGTGTGGATGTGTGGATTTGTGGATGTGTGGATGTTTGGATGTGTGGTTGTGTCGATGTGTGGATGTGTCGATGTGTGGATGTGTGTATGTGTGTATGTGTGAATGTGTCGAAGTTTCGATGTTTCGATGTGCCGATGTGTCGATGTGTCGATGTGTGGGTTTGAGGATGTGTGGACGTTTGGATGTGTGGATGTGTCGAAGTGCCCGATGTGTCTATGTGTTGAAGTGTCGATGTGCCGATGTGTCGATGCGTCGATGCGTCGATGTGTCGATATGTCGATGTGTGGGTGTGTCGATGTGTGGATGCGTCGATGTGTCGAAGTGTCCGATGTGTCGATGTGTTGATGTGTCTATGTGTTGATGTGTTGATGTGTCGATGTGTCGATGTGTCGATGTGTCGATGTGTCGATGTGTCGATGTGTCTATGTTTTGATGTGTCGATGTGTCGATGTGTCGATATGTCGATGTGTCTATGTGTCGATGTGTCGATGTGTCGATGTGTCGATGTGTCGATGTGTCGATGTGTCGATGTATCGATGTGACGATGTGTCAATGTGTCGATGTGTCGATGTGTCGATGTGTGGATGTGTGGATGTGTGGATGTGTTGATGTGTCGATGTGTCGATGTGTGGATGTGTGTATGTGTGTATGTGTGGATGTGTCGAAGTGTCGATGTATCGATGTGCCGATGTGTCGATGTGTCGATGTGTCGATGTGTCTATGTTTTGATGTGTCGATGTGTCGATGTGTCGATGTGTCGATGTGTCGATGTGTCGATGTGTCGATGTGTCGATGTGTCGATGTGTCGATGTGTCGATGTGTCGATGTGTCGATGCGTCGATGTGTCGATGTGTCGATGTGTCGATGTGTCGATGTGTCGATGTGTCGATGTGTCGATGTGTCGATGTGTCGATCTGTCGATGTGTCGATGTGTCGATGTGTCGATGTGTCGATGTGTCGATGTGTCGATGTGTCGATGTGTCGATATGTCGATGAGTCGATGTGTCGATGTGTGGATGTGTCGATGTGTCGATGTGTCGATCTGTCGATGTGTCGATGTGTCGATGTGTCGATGTGTCGATATGTCGATGAGTCGATGTGTGGATGTGTCGATGTGTCCATGTGTCGATGTGTCGATGTGTCGATATGTCGATGTGTGGAAGTGTCGATGTGTGGATGTGTGTATGTTTGGATGTGTGGATGTGTCGATGTGTCGATGTGTCGATGTGTCGATGTGTGGATGTGTGGCTGTGTGGATGTGTGGATGTGTCGATGTTTGTACGTGTCCATGAGTCGATGTGTCGATGTGTCGATGTGTCTATATGTTGATGTGTCGATGTGTCGATGTGTGGATGTGTGGATGTGTGTATGTGTGGATGTCTGGATGTGTCGGTGTGTCGATGTGCCGATGTGCCGATGAGTCGATGTGTCGATGTGTGGATGTGTCGATGTGTCGATGTGTCGATGTGTCGATGTGTCGATGTGTCGATGTGTCGATGTGTCGATGTGTCGATGTGTCGATGTGTCGATGTGTCGATGCGTCGATGTGTCCATTTGTCGATGTGTCGATGTGTGGATGTGTGTATGTGTGGATGTGTGGATGTGTCGGTGTGTCGATGTGTCAATGTGTCGATGTGTCGATATGTCGATATGTCGATATGTCGATGTGTCGATGTGTCGATGTGTCGATGTGTCGATGTGTCGATGTGTCGATGTGTGGATGTGTGATGTGTCGATGTGTCGATGTGTCGATGTGTCGATGAATCGATGTGTCGATGTTTCGATATGTCGATGAGTCGATGTGTCGATGTGTCGATGTGTCGATGTGCCGATGTGTCGATGTGTCGATATGTCGATGAGTCGATGTGTCGATTTGTCGATGTGTCGAAGTGTCCGATGTGTCGATGTGTCTATGTGTTGATGTGTCGATGTGTCGATGTGTCGATGTGTCGATGTGTCGATGTGTCGATGTGTCGATGTGTCGATGTGTCGATGTGTCGATGTGTCGATTTGTCGATGTGTCGAAGTGTCGATGTGTCGATGTGTCGATGTGTCGATGTGTCGATGTGTCGATGTGTCGATGTGTCGATATGTCGATGAGTCGATGTGTCGATGTGTGGATGTGTCGATGTGTCGATGTGTCGATCTGTCGATGTGTCGATGTGTCGATGTGTCGATGTGTCGATATGTCGATGAGTCGATGTGTGGATGTGTCGATGTGTCCATGTGTCGATGTGTCGATGTGTCGATATGTCGATGTGTGGAAGTGTCGATGTGTGGATGTGTGTATGTTTGGATGTGTGGATGTGTCGATGTGTCGATGTGTCGATGTGTCGATGTGTGGATGTGTGGCTGTGTGGATGTGTGGATGTGTCGATGTTTGTACGTGTCCATGAGTCGATGTGTCGATGTGTCGATGTGTCTATATGTTGATGTGTCGATGTGTCGATGTGTGGATGTGTGGATGTGTGTATGTGTGGATGTCTGGATGTGTCGGTGTGTCGATGTGCCGATGTGCCGATGAGTCGATGTGTCGATGTGTGGATGTGTCGATGTGTCGATGTGTCGATGTGTCGATGTGTCGATGTGTCGATGTGTCGATGTGTCGATGTGTCGATGTGTCGATGTGTCGATGTGTCGATGTGTCGATGCGTCGATGTGTCCATTTGTCGATGTGTCGATGTGTGGATGTGTGTATGTGTGGATGTGTGGATGTGTCGGTGTGTCGATGTGTCAATGTGTCGATGTGTCGATATGTCGATATGTCGATATGTCGATGTGTCGATGTGTCGATGTGTCGATGTGTCGATGTGTCGATGTGTCGATGTGTGGATGTGTGATGTGTCGATGTGTCGATGTGTCGATGTGTCGATGAATCGATGTGTCGATGTTTCGATATGTCGATGAGTCGATGTGTCGATGTGTCGATGTGTCGATGTGCCGATGTGTCGATGTGTCGATATGTCGATGAGTCGATGTGTCGATTTGTCGATGTGTCGAAGTGTCCGATGTGTCGATGTGTCTATGTGTTGATGTGTCGATGTGTCGATGTGTCGATGTGTCGATGTGTCGATGTGTCGATGTGTCGATGTGTCGATGTGTCGATGTGTCGATGTGTCGATGTGTCGATTTGTCGATGTGTCGAAGTGTCGATGTGTCGATGTGTCGATGTGTCGATGTGTCGATGTGTCGATGTGTCGATGTGTCGATGTGTCGATGTGTGGGTGTGTGGATGTGTCGATGTGTGGATGTGCCGATGTGTGGATGTGTGTATGTGTGTATGTGAGTATGTGTCGATGTGTCGATGTTTCGATGTGCCGATGTGTCGATGTGTCTGTGTGTCGATGTGTGGATGTGTGGATGTGTCGATGTGTCGATGTGTGTATGTGTCGATGTGTCGATGTGTCGATGTGTCGATGTGTCGATGCGTCGATGTGTCGATGTGTTGATGTGTGGAAGTGTCGATGTGTGGATGTGTGTATGTTTGGATGTGTAGAAGTGTCGATGTGTCGATGTGTCGATGTGTGGATATGTGGATGTGTCGATGAGTCGATGTGTCGATGTGTCGATGTGTGGATGTGTGTATGTGTGGATGTGTCGATGAGTCGATGTGTCGATGTGTGGATGTGTGTATGTGTGGATGTGTGGATGTGTGGATGTGTCGATATGTCGATGTGTCGATATGTCGATGAGTCGATGTGTCGATTTGTCGATGTGTCGAAATGTCCGTTGTGTCGATGTGTCTATGTGTTGATGTGTCGATGTGTCGATGTGTGGGTGTGTGGGTGTGTGGATGTGTCGATGTGTGTATGTGTGGATGTGTCGAAGTGTCCGATGTGTCGATGTGTCGATGTGCCGATGTGTCGATGTGTCGATATGTCGATGAGTCGATGTGTCGATGTGTCGATGTGTCGAAGTGTCCGATGTGTCGATGTGTCTATATGTTGATGTGTCGATGTGTCTATGTGTCGATGTGTCGATGTGTCGATGTGTCTATGAGTCGATGTGTCGATGTGTCGATGTGTCGATGTGTCGATGTGTCGATGTGTCGATGTGTCGATGTGTCGATGTGTCGATGTGTCGATGTGTCGATGTGTGGATGTGTGGATGTGTCGATGTGTGGATGTGTCGATATGTGGATGTGTGTATGTGTGTATGTGTGTATGTGTGGATGTGTCGATGTGTCGATGTTTCGATGTGCCGATGTGTCGATGTGTGGATGTGTGGATGTGTCGATGTGTCGATGTGTCGATGTGTGTATGTGTCGATGCGTCGATGTGTCGTTGTGTCGATGTGTCGAAGTGTCGATGTTATTACGGGTTCAAATGGAAGCCCCAGAGGACACTATTTCTTTTATTTTGATGTTAATATATGTAGGTGGCGGATTAGGGAATAGGAGGTGGCGCAGTAAGGAAGGCGATAGTTAGTAGTTTAGTAAAAGCAATTATACACGGTGATGATTCGAACTGAAGGGGATGGCTGCTATAATAACACGATCCGAGGGACGCATCGAATGAGATACACAACACGCCTCCGCCGGATAGCGATATCGAACAACCTACACTAGAATCATAACACAACGAAATACTTGCCATCATATTTATATCGACGATCAACAGCAGCAATTATACACGGTGATGATTCGAACTGAAGGGGATGGCTGCTATAATAACACGATCCGAGGGACGCATCGAATGAGATACACAACACGCCTCCGCCGGATAGCGATATCGAACAACCTACACTAGAATCATAACACAACGAAATACTTGCCATCATATTTATATCGACGATCAACAAACAAAACACAGATGATGAATCCGCAATCACAATAACACAACAGTCAAATGTCAACGACAACGGCCGGAGGATGTTACATTTGATCGGCTTCCTCTTCGGCACCTACCCGAATTGTGAAAACGCGACCGTCGATCAATTTATTTGTTTTACACGCGAAATTCGTCGACTGCGACACAATACCCGAACGAACACAAGAAACCTCAATCTTGCACTGCGATAAACGATTAAAGGAATTCGCGGGCGGTTTGTTGCCTGTCCGGAATGTTTACATGTCACGCTTGACAGTGAAAACTGCATTACCGGCACTGGAAGGAAATAATTACTAGAATTGCACGACTGGAAGAACTAACTGCCGAGGAATAAGCCGCTAGATAAATTTGTATAAATACGAGTGAAAATTAACGGTGAGTCCTCTTTTGTCTTGTTGGATTTGCAACTGAAGGTAACTCACCGAAATTTTCACAAAGCGGAATTTTGAATAATTAATATTCTCTCTTTTGTCTTGTTGGATTTGCAACTGAAGGATTTGCAACTGAAGCTGAAGAACGTGGACTTGGAGGAATTTTTGTCTGGAAAACAAGAAGAAGAGAAGAAAAAGTGCGAGAAGGAGACACCACAACGAAGAAGTTCGAGAAGGAGATCAGGGTGCGATCAGCCGGAACAAGTATCGTTCGCATGTTCATAGGAGTATAGTTAAGATAGGTAGCGTAGCAAGCCGCCACCACAGTAAGTCTGTCAATATCTTTTATTTTATCAATTAGTTGTTTCGGTTAGGTTAGATTAGTGATTAAGGAAATAGTTTGTAAGTGCGAAGCTAAAATAATAGAATAGTGAATTGAGCAAGAATTGTTTTATGTGAAGTGCCTTCTGGGGTGGTAAAGCAATTTGTGGTACGGTGGAAATCGCGCGTGACAGGACGCATTCGTACTTGGCGTCCTTCCCTTGCCGAAACGGTCGTAATTCAAGTACGTGGCGCCCACGGCCTAGCTCCGTTGAACAGTCGGCCGACCGTTATTTTCCACCATCCAATTCTGAGTGTAACAATTGGCGCCCAACGTTAAGGGATTTTGAGGTGATACCGAGTTTGCTTTGTGTCGCGATATATTCTGAGCATTTGGTCGCTTTCCGTTCCCGACATTCTATAACGCGATTCTCTTCGTATCTATCGTCCAGCCGACTTACGAAACGGCAATCGGT
Source organism: Chloromyia formosa (assembly GCA_964017055.1). Classification (NCBI taxonomy): domain Eukaryota; kingdom Metazoa; phylum Arthropoda; class Insecta; order Diptera; family Stratiomyidae; genus Chloromyia; species Chloromyia formosa. Next base: position 58,808,053 of record OZ024816.1, on the reverse strand, counting down.
TACATTTGTCGGTTACGCGATTCGTTGAGTCAAGTACCAAGTGGCGTTGAAGTGTTTTCGCGGAAATCTCGTGCATTTGCGGGAGTGGAAGTGATAAGGTGTTCGGTGCGCGTAAGAGACAGTTCTGTCTGTACAAAAAAAATAAATAAATTGTAATTTAAATAAAGTTATTATGAAAGTACGTGTTTTTTGTTTTATTTGGTTTGTTTCTTCCTGAAATGTCGAAAATTCAGATAGATCGCCTTAACAAGGAGGAATTCACTTATGAGTTGGCGATTCGCAACATCCCAGCGGACAACGTTGAGGTGATGAGGAAGAAGTTACGTTTGGCGTTGAAGGCGGAAGCATCCTTGGAATTTTCATTCGAAGTGAAAGAGTATCCGTTCACCTTCGAAGAGGATAACGAGGCGTTAAAAGCCAAATTTACGGAGATAGAAGGCTTGATGGAAGGATTCACCGGGAAAGGACCTGCGGCGGAATATGAGAAAATCCGGACGAAAATAGGGTTTGGGCTCCGCAGAGCTGAGAGGATGCATGCAGAGGGAGAAGAGCAGCTGGTGGCGAAGAGGGATCTGCGAAACAACTTCATTTTGGCTATGGGTGAATTGGAGGAGAAAACGGAAGTGGGCTCTGATGAAGAGCCAGGATGTGCTCCGGCAGCCTATTCTACACCACAGCATACTGTGCCCGGTCCATCTACCTGTTGTACGAAGCCGGTAGACATTGCAAAGTGGGGCCTGAAATTTGCAGGTGACTCACCTTGTTCGCTCAGCGCCTTCCTGGAACGAGTGGAGGAGCTGCAACAAGCTCGGGGAGTCAGCAACGTCGACTTGTTTCGAGCGGCTGTGGAATTGTTCGAAGGGAAGGCGTTGATTTGGTTCCGTGCCAACCGAGGGTTGGTGAACGATTGGACAGGGTTAGTGACGGAGCTAAGAGCAGAGTTTCTACCCCCTGATTACGATGATCGTCTGTGGGAAGAGATCAGTAAAAGGACTCAGGGTCCGCACGAGTCTATTGGGGTGTATGTCGCCGCCATGGAGGGGCTTTTTAGGCGACTTAGTGTGTCTAAAGATGAAGTTGAGAAATTAAAAGTTTTGCGGAGAAATATAACTCCCTTCTACCAGACACAGCTAGCGTTGACCGAGGTAAGATCGGTCCGTGAGCTGGTTAGACTGGGCAGAACGCTAGAGGCGACAAAGTTATCAGTGGAGTCATTCATGCCTCCTCCTTTAAGAAGGACAAATAGGCTGTTAGAACCCGACCTCGCCTATTTGGAACCTGTTGAAGATAGCGAGGTTGCAGCGGTGAGTCAAGGTGAGGGACGCAAGTGCTATAATTGTGGTCGTATTGGGCATGTTGTGGACAACCTGAAATGGCAACATATTAATATAACTAATTATATTTGTTTTCTTGAAATACTTACCTGTTTAAATTCTGCAGAACATTCCAAATTGAAGAGGGTTCATCGTCAAGCTTCCTTCGATCTAATTCGCTCGTCATTTGCTCTCCTCCTGTCCGGCTGGATCCCTAGATGAAATAAAACACAAAGCATCAAACTAAACACACGACTTTAAGCGGAGCGAGCTACTTATCTGATCGAAAGGTTCGAATTGGCTTCCCACGAAGAGCAGATTGTCGACGTCAACGTGAATTCAATGTTGTTATTTATATTTATGACTTTGACACTGTCCCAAAGCCACTGAACTAACATCAGTAAATTGCAAAGTTAAACTCTACACATTTAGATGATTGATTCTGTAAATATTGCTCTAAAATTATATTCTGCAATTTTTTGTCTGTAAACGGAGCAAAAGCTAGTAGAAAACAGGCGGGAGTCTTGGGTTTTTTGGTTAGAGTCGTCGAGAAGAGCAGTTGCTTCGAATTTTCAAATATCCTTATAAAATTAAGTTTATCAATAAAGTTATTGAAGTATTAAACCAAAGGATTGTCGTCATTCGTGGAATTACAAAAATTAACATTTACTGTAAACATTTATTGGTCCGTCGAGCCGGATGGTAAGTCCACACTCTATCCCATTTTTCCTTGCCTAAAATAACAAGTGCCTACGGATTTGTTAACATGTCGGGTCCTTTAATTGAAGCGCAACTTCGAAATTGCGACAGCTTTGACAAATTTATAAGAAACTTTAAAAAATGTGCTAAGGCTAACCTCACTATCGGTTACCTGAAAGGCCGTCTTGAGGGATTGCATGCCTGGTGGAAGAAGTTTGAGGGGCTTCACGATAAAATTGAGAGTCTTGAGGATAGTGCAACAGAATCTTCATCGTATTTCACTGAAGATAAGTACAGTTCATACGAAGAATTGTATTATAACTATGTCGGTATGATCAAGACACAGTTGGAAGGTTTTACAGAGCCGCCACTTACAAAGCCGCCACCTCCGTCAAACGATCACCACATCAATCGCTCCGAAGTGAAATTACCCCCGATTGATATCCCAAAATTCTCTGGGTCATTTGCAGAATGGCGAACATTCCACGATTTGTTTAGTGCACTAGTGGGACAGAATGCTAATTTAGATGACGTTCAGAGGATGTTTTATCTAAAGGCATCGGTATCGGGTGAGGCAGAGCAAATGTTACGTTGCTACTCTATCTCAGATTCGAATTATGTCATGGCGTGGAAGGCACTATGCAACCGCTACGACAACAAGCGGTTGCTAATAAATGCACAGCTGTCGCTTCTCCTAAACACAAACCCAATTCAGAAAGATATAGCTAGTGCTATACGTAATCTTCACGATGTCACGGTGGAAAGTATGGCATCTCTAGACACGTTAGGAGTGGAAACCAGATACTGGGATGTAGCCATCATACATGTGCAAACCCAACGTCTTCCATCAGAAACTCGTCAGTTATGGGAGCAACAAATAAGTTCTCATACTGAACCACCGACAATCAAACGATATTTGGAGTTTTTGGAGTCTCGTTTTAGAACTCTAGAGGCGCTGTCACCAACTCAGCCGAAGACGACAGCCAAACAAACCAACAAACAAGCCTTTACTGTATTAAACGCCAGCAGTACATCTTACTCTAAGTGCGTTTGCTGCGGGAACAATCATAACGTACGGAAGTGTGAAAAATTTCAAGCTTTTCCAACAGATAAACGACTTGACTTCGTACGATCGAAAACATTGTGTTTCAACTGTTTGGCAAAGGATCATTCGTCTAATAAATGTCCCAGTAAGAGGGGATGCTTTCATTGCGGACGTCGACACCACACCTTATTGCATCTTAATTCTCCACATCTTGGTCCATCCGTCGCACCAGCTGGAGATCCGGTGACATCACTCCATGTCACCAACCAATGTAATCAGGTTCTATTGTCAACCGCGATAATAAGAGTCAAGGAAAACGGATACGAGCATACATTACGCGCACTTATCGACACGGGATCCCAGGCAAGTTTTCTGACTACTTCCGCAATGCAGCGACTCCGTCTCGTACCAAGTTCGATCCACGCTTCGATTTCAGGAATTGGAAATGCATCATCGGGATCAACCCATAAAATGGTGCACTTCAAGTTTTCCTCACGTTTTGACTACTATACAATTCCAGTGGAAGCTATTGTTCTTCCATCACTGACGGATCGCCTTCCTCAGAAACCTGTTTCTCTTGAGACATGGTCACATTTAGCTGCTCTGAATCTAGCCGATCCAACATTTCACAGACCAGGGCGAATCGATGCTATTCTCGGAGCCGACATATATCCATACATCATTCGAGATGGTGTTAAGATCGGTAAACCTAACACTCCAATTGCGCAAAATACAATGCTAGGTTGGATTCTACTAGGACCAACCACAACTGACGTTGGGCCAACTTCTGTTTGTACCTTCTTCAATAAGGTTGACCTCGATCATCAATTAAGACGATTCTGGGAGGTGGAGGAAGTGGAGCCATCATTTTCCATCTCCGAAGACGATGTAAAATGTGAAGAGCATTTTAAAACCACTCACACTCGTACCGAAGAGGGAAGATATGTTGTATCATTACCTTTCAAGTCATCACCGAACAATTTAGGCTCTTCGTATCATAGAGCACTTTTACAATTAAACTCGTTACACCGGAAATTAGAAAACGATGCACAACTAAAGGAAGCTTACACCCAATGTATAAAAGAATTCGTCAATCTAGGACACATGGAAAAAATAGCAGATGCCAACATAAATAATGAGAAACATTACTACCTTCCTCACCACGGAGTTGTAAAGCCGTCTAGTACTACAACGAAGTTAAGGGTAGTCTTTAACGCATCAAGCAAAACGAGTTCCGGAAAATCTTTAAATGACTTACTCTACACAGGTCCCAGCCTACAACAAGACATGGCATCAATAATAATGAGGAACAGAATGCATCGCGTTGCAGCAGCTGCTGATATGAAAAAGATGTTTCTACAGATACGAGTAACGGATAAGGATAGCGAATTTCAACGTATTGTATGGAAGAATGATCTGGATAGTCCAGTCGAACATTTTCGTCTCCACACCGTCACCTTCGGTGTTGCTTCCGCCCCATTCTTAGCTATGAGAACAATTCAACAATTAGTTAAGGACGAAGGAAAGGATTTCGAGTTGGCTACGAGAGTACTAAGCGAGCAACTGTACGTCGACAACGTCTTATTTGGAGCAAATGATGTATCAGAAGTTTTGAAGACTCAGAGTCAACTTATCAATTTACTAGAAAGAGGCGGCTTCCAACTTCGTCAGTGGGCTTCTAACAACGGCAATGTACTAGATCGGCTTCCTGAAACCGTCTTGCTACGTTCGTCAACAGTAGACATTTCGACCGAGCCACCTTCTGTCAACACGTTTGGGCTATTGTGGAACCCCGCAGATGACAGCTTATTACTTCGAGCGCAAAACTTGCAAGACCTACAAGCGCACTCAAAACGGTCAGTTCTTTCCGGAGTTTCCAAACTGTTTGATCCACTAGGATGGTTTGCTCCTATAATCATAATTGGAAAGGTACTGATGCAGCAGTTGTGGATGCTGAATTTGGATTGGGATGAAACACTTCCACCCAAAGAACAAGATCAATGGGATAAATTTCATTCTAGTTTGGACGGCCTAGAACTTATCACATTACCTCGCTGGGTGCATACTACCCGAAGAAGTTCCATCCAGCTACATGGCTTTTGCGATGCATCGGAAAAGGCTTACGCCGCTGTGATCTATATCCGAGTACACAATGAGGATGTCGCGGGTTATAAGGCATCAATTTTGATGGCCAAAACGAAGGTTGCGCCAGTTAAGACGATATCACTCCCAAGATTGGAGTTATGTGGAGCGGCGCTACTATCGGCTTTAGTAAAACGAGTTCAACGTGATTTAAATTTAGCGGATGCCCCCCTTTATTGTTGGTCGGATTCTACAGTCGTCCTCGCCTGGATAAAACAGCTACCATGCCACTGGAAAACCTTTGTGGCCAATAGAGTCTCTTTAATTAGAGATAGACTTCCTACAGCACGATGGTACCATATACCATCTAAAGAGAATCCAGCCGATGTGGCGACAAGAGGCTCATCGCCGCATGCACTTAAAGATAACTTACTTTGGTGGAACGGTCCTAGCTGGCTCATACATCCCAGTGAAAATTGGCCTAAGCAGCGAAATTATACCACAACAGACGAATTGAAAAGGTTAACTGCCTTAACGACTCACATGACCATTGCCGAACCCATAATTATGCTAACGAATTACTCATCATATAATCGCCTGATCCGCGTAACAGCCTATTGTCTTCGTTTCGTTAACAACCTCCGCAAAGAAAGAATCAATCGACAAATTTCTCATCTTCGAACGGAAGAAATTAGTCTAGCGCTGCAGTACTGGATCCGGTTAGAACAAGTTAAATACTTCGGAGACAAAATACAATCACTGAAAGCGAATGGTCCAACTCAGTCCCAACGAGCAATTAAGAAAGCGATCAAAAAAGCAAAGAAGAAGGGGCCCAAACGGAGCAAGAAGGACAACAAACAAATCAAAGCCCTTGCGCCATTTTTAGACAAAAATGAAACGTTACGAGTTGGCGGCAGACTTAGACATGCAGATCTGCCGTATGATCAAAAGCATCCAATACTGCTATCACATAACAGTCATCTGGCTAAATTAATAATCGCGCAATGTCACATTAACACATTACATGGAGGAACCACATTAATGATGGCGAAGATCAGACAAACCTACTGGATAACTAAACTTCGTACACTAGTCAGATCTTGCATTCATAACTGCATAAAATGCTTTCGACTAAAGGGAGAAACTTCTCAGCAACTCATGGGTGATTTACCAAAAGCCAGGATTTCACCTGCTCGTCCATTTTCGTCGACAGGGATAGACTTTGCGGGTCCATTATCATTACGAATGTCAAAAGGTCGCAACTGCAGAACATATAAGGGCTATATTTCGGTATTTGTTTGCCTTGCGACAAAGGCCATTCACTTAGAACCTGTAAGCGATTTAACGACCGACGCCTTGTTAGCTGCATTGAAACGATTTTTCGCACGTAGAGGTCTTTCCAAAAACATCTATTCAGACTGTGGGACGAACTTTATAGGAGCCAAAGCCATGTTGGACAAAACATATGCGCAATGTATTAATAGCGCTACTCAACATATAGCAGAACAACTAGCTAACGATAACGTACAATGGCACTTTATTCCTCCTGGATCTCCTCACTTTGGCGGCATTTGGGAGGCAAGTGTGCGATCGGTAAAACATCATCTTCGAAGAGTAATGGGCAACAACATCTTAACGTTCGAAGAACTTACGACCGTGCTTTCGCAAATTGAAGCCTGTTTAAATTCCAGACCTCTGTGTCCTTTGACAGATGATCCAAACGATGTTAGCAGTCTCACACCAGGACATTTCCTCACCGGTGATGCACTGAACGCTCCGCCTCAAGATGACTTACACGATGTCAACATTAATGGTCTCAAACGTTGGACGCTTCTCCAAAAATTAACTCAAGATTTTTGGAACAGATGGACATCAGAATATCTTCATAAGCTGCAACAACGACCGAAATGGCAAGAAGTTAGAATGAATCCGGAGGTCGGTCAATTAGTTGTCATCAAAGATGAAAGGTTACCTCCCCTTAAATGGATGCTGGCAAGGATCACGGCAACTCACCCCGGTGCGGACGGACTCGTTAGAGTGGTTGATTTGACTACAGACCGATCTACATTAAGGCGACCAATTCATAAGCTCTGTTTTCTTCCCAGCACTGAATCTTACTGGACATGCAATACCGACATCCGTAGGGCACCTCCTCACCACTTCTAATTTCTCTTTAACTATCCCCATTTGTTCGAGATCGGCGAGTCGGGGCGCCGCAAAACCCCCAGTTCCTGGATGTTGCTTTGTACGCATGGGGGAAATCCCGTGTACATACTCCAACATCAACTACTGAATTACAAATCCAGATTAACTTTGAAACAAACTAATGTTTCAACGCCCGGGAGAATGTTGTGGACAACCTGAAATGGCAACATATTAATATAACTAATTATATTTGTTTTCTTGAAATACTTACCTGTTTAAATTCTGCAGAACATTCCAAATTGAAGAGGGTTCATCGTCAAGCTTCCTTCGATCTAATTCGCTCGTCATTTGCTCTCCTCCTGTCCGGCTGGATCCCTAGATGAAATAAAACACAAAGCATCAAACTAAACACACGACTTTAAGCGGAGCGAGCTACTTATCTGATCGAAAGGTTCGAATTGGCTTCCCACGAAGAGCAGATTGTCGACGTCAACGTGAATTCAATGTTGTTATTTATATTTATGACTTTGACACTGTCCCAAAGCCACTGAACTAACATCAGTAAATTGCAAAGTTAAACTCTACACATTTAGATGATTGATTCTGTAAATATTGCTCTAAAATTATATTCTGCAATTTTTTGTCTGTAAACGGAGCAAAAGCTAGTAGAAAACAGGCGGGAGTCTTGGGTTTTTTGGTTAGAGTCGTCGAGAAGAGCAGTTGCTTCGAATTTTCAAATATCCTTATAAAATTAAGTTTATCAATAAAGTTATTGAAGTATTAAACCAAAGGATTGTCGTCATTCGTGGAATTACAAAAATTAACATTTACTGTAAACAGGGCATCTTTCGCGAGACTGTCAATCCCCAAGAAAATGTTTCGGCTGTGGTAGAATTGGAATAGTGCGATCAGCGTGCCCGACTTGCAACCAACAGCAAACAGTGTCGCAGCCGTCGGGAAACGAGCCCCGTGCTCAGTAAGCGGCCGACGGAGCACAACGGGCAGAATTGGGTCCGCAAGAGTAGAATATGTTTTAGACGAGAGGCATGGGGATAATCGACCTCATTTGGAGGTTGATATTCATGGAAGGACATTTCTTGGCCTCTTCGACTCTGGGGCGTCCAATTCCGTACTGGGACGGGAGGGTTGGAGAATCTTACGGGAGTTGGGTGTCGAAACAATATCCAGCGAGCAACGTACGATCCGATTGGCGAATGATGTGGGGTGTAAAATTGAAGGTGCGGTATGAGTACCATTTAGGTTGAAGGAGCAGGTGAGGTGGCTCAGAGTGTTAGTGGTGCCTTCATTGCCGCACACACTAATATTAGGTGTAGACTTCATTCGTCAATTCGGAGTCGTAGTCAACTTGAGGGACGGTCAATGGGACTTCTTGAGCGCGTTGGAGAGCAGTATGGTAGACCAACTGCAACCGCGAACAAGATTAACTCCAGAACAGGAGAAAGAGCTGCAGTTGGTACTCGCTAAAGGGTTTGAAAAGATGGGGGAGGGAGTTGGATGCACTAATCTAGTGGAACACACCATCCAAACAACTTCTCCTCCCATCAAACAGCGCTACTATCCTGTTTCTCCGGCCGTTCAGTCTCACATTGACCGAGAACTCAACGAGATGTTGGAGATGGGTATCGTTGAGCCGTCCTCGAGCCCGTGGGCTTCTCCAATCCTTTTGGTGAAAAAGAAGGATGGGAGTTATCGCTTCTGCTTGGACTTCCGGAAGCTTAATGCGGTGTCGGATCGTGATGCTTATCCTCTGCCGTATATATCATCGACCTTGGATAAGCTTAGTAACGGCAAGTTTCTTTCCACGATAGACATTAAATCCGCATACTGGCAGGTTCCAATGTCGGAATCGTCTAAGAAGTTCACGGCATTCACGGTCCCAAATCGGGGATTATTTCAGTTCCGAAGAATGCCGTTTGGACTTCACAACGCCCCAGCGACGTGGCAACGTTTAATCGACCAGGTCTTAGGACCTGATCTGGAGCCCTATGTCTTCACGTATCTTGATGACATAGTAGTGGTAACACAGGATTTCCGCAAACATCTCGAAATCCTAGAGGAGGTCTTCAGGAGGTTACATCAGGCTGGACTGAAAGTATCGCGGGATAAGTGTGAGTTTTGCCGTGCTCAAATCAAGTATCTGGGGTATGTGGTGGACGAGAATGGTCTGAGTGTGGACCCGGATAAGGTAGAATGTCTGATTAAAATTCCGCGGCCCACAAACGTAAAGGAAGTGGGGCAATTCTTGGGTATGGTGTCATGGTACCGGCGGTTTATTCCGGAGTTTTCGTCATTGATGGCGCCATTGACAAACCTGCTCAAGAAAAACCGAAGCTTCAAGTGGACCGAGGAATGTGATCTCGCCTTCGCTCGAGCGAAAGTAAAATTATCAACCGCGCCCATTCTTACTTGTCCGGACTACAGTCTGCCATTCTCAGTCCAGACAGATGCTTCAAATGTCGGTTTGGGTGCGGTACTCACTCAGACTCATCCCGATGGCGAGAAGGTGGTCTGTTATCTGAGTCGAACATTGACGAAGGCTGAACGGAAGTACTCCACCACAGAAAGAGAGTGCTTAGCCGTATTGTGGGCAGTGGAGAAATTGAGGCCCTACATTGAGGGAATGAAGTTCAGCGTGGTAACAGATCACCACTCCTTGGTCTGGTTGAACAACCTGAAGGACCCAATCGGACGGTTAACGAGATGGGCGGTGCGGTTACAGCAATTCGACTTCGAGGTAGTGCATCGTAAGGGCAAGGAACATCTAGTGCCGGATGCATTATCTCGATCAGTTCCAGTGCTGGAGTCCGCTGCTGTGGAGTCGTGTGCGGACCGCTGGTATAATCAGATGATTGAGAAAGTGAAGGCAGATCCAGATAAATTCTCGGATTGGCGTGTGAGTGATAGAACGCTGTGGAAACATGCTATTACCCCTTACCCTGAACTAGTGGGGAGAGATGTCTGGAAGCGGGTTATTCCCAAGTCGGAGCGCGCTGATATATTGGCAAAGTGTCATGACGAACAGACTGCTGGTCACATGGGATCGCGCCGAACCCACGATCGGGTGGCGCAAAACTATTATTGGCCCAAGATGGCAGCTGATGTGAGGGAATATGTGAGGAGATGCAAGGTTTGCCAGGCGGTTAAGGTGGAACGGAATCGTCCGATAGGAGAGATGGTTTCAAGAGTAGGCGAGGCCACGCAACCTTGGGAGATGGTTTGCGTGGATTTGGTTAGACCACTACCTCGTTCTTCTCGGGGGTTTACACATATTTTAACCGTCGTGGACTACTTTTCAAAATTTCCTCTCATATTCCCTGTGCGATCAGCCACTGCAGCTGAAGTCACCCGATTGTTAGAGGAACGAGTGTTCTTGGTGTTCGGTGTTCCGAAGTGGGTCGTCTGTGACAACGGCGCGCAGTTCCGTAGCGCGAAACTTGGGGAACTTCTCGATGCGTATGGGAGTCAGGCAAAGTTCACGGCGTTGTATCATCCACAAGCCAATCCGGCGGAGCGGGTCAATCAGAATGTTAAGCGCATGCTACGTTCGTATGTGTCTGAGAATCACCGGACATGGGACGTTTACACACGAAGTGACCGGCGTCACTCCGTATTTCGTGAATTTCGGCCGCGACATGATTACGTTTCGTGAACGTTTTACTCGTCCGGACGAGTTCGGTGCGGTCGCGGATCCTATCGCGAGAGCAAGTCGTCTGGAGGAAATGCGTAAGGAGGTCGCCTATAGGATGCATCGGGCCGCGGAGGCGAGCAAATGCCGATATAATTTGCGACACAGACCTATAGAGTTCCTACCCAAAGACCAAGTTTTGAGACGGAACTTTGTACTCTCGGACGCTTCAAAATTTTTCTCGGCGAAATTAGCTCCGGAATATATCGGTCCCTTCACAATCGAGCAAAAGCTATCGGGTTACACATACCGTTTGATCGACAAACATGGGAAGGATGCAGGGGTGTGGAATGCCAAGGATTTGAAGGCATATGTTCCTTGAAGCGCGCAGACTTTAGTTGCATGTCAACTGGATTCTTTTTTTAGATTTGTAGAGATTTTCTTTTTGCTATCGTAGAAAATCTCTTTTAGTAAGGGGGGAGTTATTACGGGTTCAAATGGAAGCCCCAGAGGACACTATTTCTTTTATTTTGATGTTAATATATGTAGGTGGCGGATTAGGGAATAGGAGGTGGCGCAGTAAGGAAGGCGATAGTTAGTAGTATATTAAAAGTAATTATACACGGTGATGATTCGAACTGAAGGGGATGGCTGCTATAATAACACGATCCGAGGGACGAATCGAATGAGATACACAACACGCCTCCGCCGGATAGCGATATCGAACAACCTACACTAGAATCATAACACAACGAAATACTTGCCATCATATTTATATCGACGATCAACAGCAGCAATTATACACGGTGATGATTCGAACTGAAGGGGATGGCTGCTATAATAACACGATCCGAGGGACGCATCGAATGAGATACACAACACGCCTCCGCCGGAAAGCGATATCGAACAACCTACACTAGAATCATAACACAACGAAATACTTGCCATCATATTTATATCGACGATCAACAAACAAAACACAGATGATGAATCCGCAATCACAATAACACAACAGTCAAATGTCAACGACAACGGCCGGAGGATGTTACATTTGATCGGCTTCCTCTTCGGCACCTACCCGAATTGTGAAAACGCGACCGTCGATCAATTTATTTGTTTTACACGCGAAATTCGTCGACTGCGACACAATACCCGAACGAACACAAGAAACCTCAATCTTGCACTGCGATAAACGATTAAAGGAATTCGCGGGCGGTTTGTTGCCTGTCCGGAATGTTTACATGTCACGCTTGACAGTGAAAACTGCATTACCGGCACTGGAAGGAAATAATTACTAGAATTGCACGACTGGAAGAACTAACTGCCGAGGAATAAGCCGCTAGATAAATTTGTATAAATACGAGTGAAAATTAACGGTGAGTCCTCTTTTGTCTTGTTGGATTTGCAACTGAAGGTAACTCACCGAAATTTTCACAAAGCGGAATTTTGAATAATTAATATTCTCTCTTTTGTCTTGTTGGATTTGCAACTGAAGGATTTGCAACTGAAGCTGAAGAACGTGGACTTGGAGGAATTTTTGTCTGGAAAACAAGAAGAAGAGAAGAAAAAGTGCGAGAAGGAGACACCACAACGAAGAAGTTCGAGAAGGAGATCAGGGTGCGATCAGCCGGAACAAGTATCGTTCGCATGTTCATAGGAGTATAGTTAAGATAGGTAGCGTAGCAAGCCGCCACCACAGTAAGTCTGTCAATATCTTTTATTTTATCAATTAGTTGTTTCGGTTAGGTTAGATTAGTGATTAAGGAAATAGTTTGTAAGTGCGAAGCTAAAATAATAGAATAGTGAATTGAGCAAGAATTGTTTTATGTGAAGTGCCTTCTGGGGTGGTAAAGCAATTTGTGGTACGGTGGAAATCGCGCGTGACAGGACGCATTCGTACTTGGCGTCCTTCCCTTGCCGAAACGGTCGTAATTCAAGTACGTGGCGCCCACGGCCTAGCTCCGTTGAACAGTCGGCCGACCGTTATTTTCCACAATCCAATTCTGAGTGTAACAATGTGTCGATGTGTCGATGTGTCGATGTGTCGATGTGTCGATGCGTCGATGTGTCGATGTGTCGATGTGTCGATGTGTGGAAGTGTCGATGTGTGGATGTGTGTATGTTTGGATGTGTGGATGTGTCGATGTGTCGATGTGTGGATGTGTGGATGTGTCGATGAGTCGATTTGTCGATGTGTGGATGTGTGTTTGTGTGGATGTGTGGATGTGCCGGTGTGTCGATGTGTCGATATGTCGATATGTCGATATGTCGATGTGTCGATGTGTCGATGTGTCGATGTGTCGATGTGTCGATGTGTCGATGTGTCGATGTGTCGATGTGTCGATGTGTCGATGTGTCGATGTGTCGATGTGTCGATGTGTCAATGTGTCGATGAGTCGATGTGTCGATGTGTCGATGTGTCGATGTGTCGATGCGTCGATGTGTCGATGTGTTGATGTGTGGAAGTGTCGATGTGTGGATGTGTGTATGATTGGATGTGTGTATGATTGGATGTGTGGATGTGTCGATGTGTCGATGTGTCGATGTGTCGATGTGTCGATGTGTGGATGTGTGGATGTGTCGATGAGTCGATGTGTCGATGTGTGGATGTGTGGATGTGTGTATGTGTGGATGTGTGGATGTATGTATGTGTCGATGTGTCGATGTGTCGATGTGTCGAAGTGTCGATGTGTCGATGTGTCGATGTGTGTATGTGTGGATGTGTCGAAGTGTCCGATGTGTCCATGTGTCGATGTGTCTATGTGTCGATGTGTCGATGTGCCTATGTGTCGATGTGTCGATGTGTTGATGTGTGGAAGTGTCGATGTGTGGATGTGTGTATGTTTGGATGTGTCGATGTGTCGATGTGTCGATGTGTCGATGTGTGGATGTGTGGATGTGTCGATGAGTCGATGTGTCGATGTGTGGATGTGTGGATGTGTCGATGAGTCGATGAATCGATGTGTCGATGTGTCGATATGTCGATGAGTCGATGTGTCGATGCGTCGATGTGTCGATGTGCCGATGTGTCGGTGTGTCGATATGTCGATGAGTCGATGTGTCAAATTGTCGATGTGTTGAAATGTCCGTTGTGTCGATGTGTCTATGTGTTGATGTGTTGATGTGTCGATGTGTCGATGTGTGGGTGTGTGGGTGTGTGGATGTGTCGATGTGTGTATGTGTGGATGTGTCGAAGTGTCCGATGTGTCGATGTGTCGATGTGTCTATGTGTCGATGTGTCGATGTGCCGATGTGTCGATGTGTCGATGTGTCGATGTGTCGATGCGTCGATGTGTTGATGTGTGGAAGTGTCGATGTGTGGATGTGTGTATGTTTGGATGTGTCGATGTGTGGATGTGTGTATGTGTGGATGTGTGGATGTGTCGGTGTGTCGATGTGTCGGTGTGCCGATGTGCCGATGAGTCGAAGTGTCGATGTGCCGATGTGTCGATGTGTCGATGTGTCGATGTGTCGATGTGTCGATGTGTCGATGTGTCGATGTGTCGATGTGTCGATGTGTCGATGTGTCGATGTGTCGATGTGTCGATGTGTCGATGTGTCGATGTGTCGATGTGTCGATGTGTCGATGTGTCGATGTGTCGATGTGTCGATGTGTCGATGTGTCGATGTGTCGATGTGTCGATGTGTCGATGTGTCGATGTGTCGATGTGTCGATGTGCCGATGTGCCGATGAGTCGATGTGTCGATGTGTCGATGTGTCGATTTGTGTATGTGTCGATGAGTCGATGAGTCGATGTGTCGATGTGTTGATGTATGGAAGTGTCGATGTGTGAATGTGTGTATGTTTGTATGTGTCGATGTGTGGATGTGTGTATGTGTGGATGTGTGGATGTGTGGATGTGTCGGTGTGTCGAAGTGTCGATGTGCCGATGTGCCGATGAGTCGATGTGTCGATGTGTCGATGTGTCGATGTGTCGATGTGTCGATGTGTCGATGTGACGATGTGTCGATGTGTCGATGTGTCGATGTGTCGTTGTGTCGATGTGTCGATGTGTGTATGTTTCGATGAGTCGATGTGTCGATGTGTTGATGTATGGAAGTGTCGATGTGTGAATGTGTGTATGTTTGTATGTGTCGATGTGTGGATGTGTGTATGTGTGGATGTGTGGACGTGTCGGTGTGTCGATGTGTCGATGTGTCGATGCGTCGATGTGTCGATGTGTCGATGTGTGGAAGTGTCGATGTGTGGATGTGTGTATGTTTGGATGTGTGGATGTGTCGATGTGTCGATGTGTCGATGTGTGGATGTGTGGATGTGTCGATGAGTCGATTTGTCGATGTGTGGATGTGTGTATGTGTGGATGTGTTAATGTGCCGGTGTGTCGATGTGTCGATATGTCGATATGTCGATATGTCGATATGTCGATGTGTCGATGTGTCGATGTGTCGATGTGTCGATGTGTCGGTGTGTCGATGTGTCGATGTGTCGATGTGTCGATGTGTGGATGTGTGGATGTGTGATGTGTCGATGTGTCGATGTGTCGATGTGTCGATGTGTCGATGAGTCGATGTGTCGATGTGCCGATGTGTTGATGTGTCGATGTGTCGATGTGTCGATGTGTCGATGTGTCGATGTGTCGATGTGTCGATGTGTCGATGTGTCGATGTGTCGATGTGTCGATGTGTCGATGTGTCGATGTGTCGATGTGTGGATGTGTGGATGTGTCGATGTGTCGATGTGCCGATGAGTCGATGTGTCGATGTGTCGATGTGTCGATGTGTCGATGTGTCGATGTGTCGATGTGTCGATGTGTCGATGTGTCGATGTGTTTATGTGTTGATGTGTCGATGTGTCGATGTGTGGGTGTGTGGATGTGTCGATGTGAGTATGTGTGGATGTGTCGAAGTGTCCGATGTGTCGAAGTGTCGATGTGTCTATGTGTCGATGTGTCGATGTGCCGATGTGTCGATGTGTCGATGTGTTGATGTGTGGAAGTGTCGATGTGTGGATGTGTGTATGTTTGGATGTGTCGATGTGTCGATGTGTGGATGTGTGTATGTGTGGATGTGTGGATGTGTCGATGTGTCGATGTGCCGATGTGAAGATGAGTCGATGTGTCGATGTGCCGATGTGTCGATGTGTCGATGTGTCGATGTGTCTATGTGTTGATGTGTCAATGTGTCGATGTGTGGGTGTGTGGATGTGTCGATGTGTGTATGTGTGGATGTGTCGAAGTGTCCGATGTGTCGATGTGTCTATGTGTAGATGTGTCGATGTGCCGATGTGTCGATGTGTCGATGTGTTGATATGTCGTTGTGTCGATGTGTCGATTTGTGTATGTGTCGATGAGTCGACGAGTCGATGTGTCGATGTGTTGATGTATGGAAGTGTCGATGTGTGAATGTGTGTATGTTTGTATGTGTCGATGTGTCGATGTGTGGATGTGTGTATGTGTGGATGTGTGGATGTGTCGGTGTGTCGATGTGTCGATGTGCCGATGTGCCGATGAGTCGATGTGTCGATGTGTCGATGTGTCGATGTGTCGATGTGTCGATGTGTCGATGTGTCGATGTGTCGATGTGTCTATGTGTAGATGCGTCGATGTTCCGATGTGTCGATGTGTCGATGTGTCGATGTGTCGATGTGTCGATGTGTCGATGTGTCGATGTGTCGATGTGTCGATGTGTCGTTGTGTCGATGTGTCGATGTGTGTATGTGTCGATGAGTCGATGTGTCGATGTGTTGATGTATGGAAGTGTCGATGTGTGAATGTGTGTATGTTTGTATGTGTCGATGTGTCGATGAGTGGATGTGTGTATGTGTGGATGTGTGGATGTGTCGGTGTGTCGATGTGTCGATGTGTCGTTGTGTCGATGTGTCGATGTGTCGATGTGTGTATGTGTCGATGAGTCGATGTGTCGATGTGTCGATGTGTTGATGTATGGAAGTGTCGATGTGTGAATGTGTGTATGTTTGTATGTGTCGATGTGTGGATGTGTGTATGTGTGGATGTGTGGATGTGTCGGTGTGTCGATGTGTCGATGTGCCGATGTGCCGATGAGTCGATGTGTCGATGTGTCGATGTGTCGATGTGTCGATGTGTCGATGTGTCGATGTGTCGATGTGTCGATGTGTCGATGTGTCGATGTGTCGATGTGTCGTTGTGTCGATGTGTCGATGTGTCGATGTGTCGATGAGTCGGTGTGTCGATGTGTCGATGTGTTGATGTATGGAAGTGTCGATGTGTGAATGTGTGTATGTTTGTATGTGTCGATGTGTGGATGTGTGTATGTGTGGATGTGTGGATGTGTCGGTGTGTCGATGTGTCGACGTGCCGATGTGCCGATGAGTCGATGTGTCGATGTGTCGATGTGTCGATGTGTCGATATGTCGATGTGTCGATGTGTCGATGTGTCGATGTGTCGTTGTGTCGATGTGTGTATGTGTCGATGAGTCGATGTGTCGATGTGTCGATTTGTTGATGTATGGAAGTGTCGATGTGTGAATGTGTGTATGTTTGTATGTGTCGATGTGTGGATGTGTGTATGTGTGGATGTGTGGATGTGTCGGTGTGTCGATGTGTCGATGTGTCGTTGTGTCGATGTGTCGATGTGTGAATGTGTGTATGTTTATATGTGTCGATGTGTCGATGTGTTGAAGTATGGAAGTGTCGATGTGTGAATGTGTGTATGTTTGTATGTGTCGATGTGTGGGTGTGTGGATGTTTCGATGTGTGTATGTGTGGATGTGTCGAAGTGTCCGATGTGTCGATGTGTCTATGTGTAGATGTGTCGATGTGCCGATGTGTCGATGTGTCGATGTGTCGATGTGTCGATGTGTCGATGTGTCGATGTGTCGATGTGTCGATGTGTCGATGTGTCGTTGTGTCGATGTGTCGATGTGTGTATGTGTCGATGTGTCGATGTGTCGATGTGTTGATGTATGGAAGTGTCGATGTGTGAATGTGTGTATGTTTGTATGTGTCGATGTGTGGATGTGTGTATGTGTGGATGTGTGGATGTGTCGATGTGTCGATGTGTCGATGTGTCGATGTGTCGATGTGTCGATGTGTCGATGTGTCGATGTGTCGATGAGTCGATGTGTCGATGTGTCGATGTGTCGATGTGTCGATGCGTCGATGTGTCGATGTGTTGATGTGTGGAAGTGTCGATGTGTGGATGTGTGTATGATTGGATGTGTGTATGATTGGATGTGTGGATGTGTCGATGTGTCGATGTGTGGATGTGTGGATGTGTCGATGAGTCGATGTGTCGATGTGTGGATGTGTGGATGTGTGTATGTGTGGATGTGTGGATGTATGTATGTGTCGATGTGTCGATGTGTCGATGTGTCGAAGTGTCGATGTGTCGATGTGTCGATGTGTGTATGTGTGGATGTGTCGAAGTGTCCGATGTGTCCATGTGTCGATGTGTCTATGTGTCGATGTGTCGATGTGCCTATGTGTCGATGTGTCGATGTGTTGATGTGTGGAAGTGTCGATGTGTGGATGTGTGTATGTTTGGATGTGTCGATGTGTCGATGTGTGGATGTGTGGATGTGTCGATGAGTCGATGTGTCGATGTGTGGATGTGTGGATGTGTCGATGAGTCGATGAATCGATGTGTCGATGTGTCGATATGTCGATGAGTCGATGTGTCGATGCGTCGATGTGTCGATGTGCCGATGTGTCGGTGTGTCGATATGTCGATGAGTCGATGTGTCAAATTGTCGATGTGTTGAAATGTCCGTTGTGTCGATGTGTCTATGTGTTGATGTGTTGATGTGTCGATGTGTCGATGTGTGGGTGTGTGGGTGTGTGGATGTGTCGATGTGTGTATGTGTGGATGTGTCGAAGTGTCCGATGTGTCGATGTGTCTATGTGTCGATGTGTCGATGTGCCGATGTGTCGATGTGTCGATGTGTCGATGTGTCGATGCGTCGATGTGTTGATGTGTGGAAGTGTCGATGTGTGGATGTGTGTATGTTTGGATGTGTCGATGTGTGGATGTGTGTATGTGTGGATGTGTGGATGTGTCGGTGTGTCGATGTGTCGGTGTGCCGATGTGCCGATGAGTCGAAGTGTCGATGTGCCGATGTGTCGATGTGTCGATGTGTCGATGTGTCGATGTGTCGATGTGTCGATGTGTCGATGTGTCGATGTGTCGATGTGTCGATGTGTCGATGTGTCGATGTGTCGATGTGTCGATGTGTCGATGTGTCGATGTGTCGATGTGTCGATGTGTCGATGTGTCGATGTGTCGATGTGTCGATGTGTCGATGTGTCGATGTGTCGATGTGTCGATGTGTCGATGTGTCGATGTGTCGATGTGTCGATGTGCCGATGAGTCGATGTGTCGATGTGTCGATGTGTCGATTTGTGTATGTGTCGATGAGTCGATGAGTCGATGTGTCGATGTGTTGATGTATGGAAGTGTCGATGTGTGAATGTGTGTATGTTTGTATGTGTCGATGTGTGGATGTGTGTATGTGTGGATGTGTGGATGTGTCGGTGTGTCGAAGTGTCGATGTGCCGATGTGCCGATGAGTCGATGTGTCGATGTGTCGATGTGTCGATGTGTCGATGTGACGATGTGTCGATGTGTTGATGTATGGAAGTGTCGATGTGTGAATGTGTGTATGTTTGTATGTGTCGATGTGTGGATGTGTGTATGTGTGGATGTGTGGACGTGTCGGTGTGTCGATGTGTCGATGTGTCGATGCGTCGATGTGTCGATGTGTCGATGTGTGGAAGTGTCGATGTGTGGATGTGTGTATGTTTGGATGTGTGGATGTGTCGATGTGTCGATGTGTGGATGTGTGGATGTGTCGATGAATCGATTTGTCGATGTGTGGATGTGTGTATGTGTGGATGTGTCGATGTGTCGATGTGTCGATGTGTCGATGTGTCGATGTGTCGATGTGTCGATGTGTCGATATGTCGATGTGTCGATGTGTCGATGTGTCGATGTGTCGATGTGTCGGTGTGTCGATGTGTCGATGTGTCGATGTGTCGATGTGTGGATGTGTGGATGTGTGATGTGTCGATGTGTCGATGTGTCGATGTGTCGATGTGTCGATGAGTCGATGTGTCGATGTGCCGATGTGTTGATGTGTCGATGTGTCGATGTGTCGATGTGTCGATGTGTCGATGTGTCGATGTGTCGATGTGTCGATGTGTCGATGTGTCGATGTGTCGATGTGTCGATGTGTCGATGTGTCGATGTGTCGATGTGTGGATGTGTGGATGTGTCGATGTGTCGATGTGCCGATGAGTCGATGTGTCGATGTGTCGATGTGTCGATGTGTCGATGTGTCGATGTGTCGATGTGTCGATGTGTCGATGTGTCGATGTGTTTATGTGTTGATGTGTCGATGTGTCGATGTGTGGGTGTGTGGATGTGTCGATGTGAGTATGTGTGGATGTGTCGAAGTGTCCGATGTGTCGATGTGTCGATGTGTCTATGTGTCGATGTGTCGATGTGCCGATGTGTCGATGTGTCGATGTGTTGATGTGTGGAAGTGTCGATGTGTGGATGTGTGTATGTTTGGATGTGTCGATGTGTCGATGTGTGGATGTGTGTATGTGTGGATGTGTGGATGTGTCGATGTGTCGATGTGCCGATGTGAAGATGAGTCGATGTGTCGATGTGCCGATGTGTCGATGTGTCGATGTGTCGATGTGTCGATGTGTCTATGTGTTGATGTGTCAATGTGTCGATGTGTGGGTGTGTGGATGTGTCGATGTGTGTATGTGTGGATGTGTCGAAGTGTCCGATGTGTCGATGTGTCTATGTGTAGATGTGTCGATGTGCCGATGTGTCGATGTGTCGATGTGTTGATATGTCGTTGTGTCGATGTGTCGATTTGTGTATGTGGCGATGAGTCGATGAGTCGATGTGTCGATGTGTTGATGTATGGAAGTGTCGATGTGTGAATGTGTGTATGTTTGTATGTGTCGATGTGTCGATGTGTGGATGTGTGTATGTGTGGATGTGTGGATGTGTCGGTGTGTCGATGTGTCGATGTGCCGATGTGCCGATGAGTCGATGTGTCGATGTGTCGATGTGTCGATGTGTCGATGTGTCTATGTGTAGATGCGTCGATGTTCCGATGTGTCGATGTGTCGATGTGTCGATGTGTCGATGTGTCGATGTGTCGATGTGTCGATGTGTCGTTGTGTCGATGTGTCGATGTGTGTATGTGTCGATGAGTCGATGTGTCGATGTGTTGATGTATGGAAGTGTCGATGTGTGAATGTGTGTATGTTTGTATGTGTCGATGTGTCGATGAGTGGATGTGTGTATGTGTGGATGTGTGGATGTGTCGGTGTGTCGATGTGTCGATGTGTCGTTGTGTCGATGTGTCGATGTGTGTATGTGTCGATGAGTCGATGTGTCGATGTGTCGATGTGTTGATGTATGGAAGTGTCGATGTGTGAATGTGTGTATGTTTGTATGTGTCGATGTGTGGATGTGTGTATGTGTGGATGTGTGGATGTGTCGGTGTGTCGATGTGTCGATGTGCCGATGTGCCGATGAGTCGATGTGTCGATGTGTCGATGTGTCGATGTGTCGATGTGTCGATGTGTCGATGTGTCGATGTGTCGATGTGTCGATGTGTCGATGTGTCGATGTGTCGTTGTGTCGATGTGTCGATGTGTCGATGTGTCGATGTGTCGATGAGTCGGTGTGTCGATGTGTCGATGTGTTGATGTATGGAAGTGTCGATGTGTGAATGTGTGTATGTTTGTATGTGTCGATGTGTGGATGTGTGTATGTGTGGATGTGTGGATGTGTCGGTGTGTCGATGTGTCGACGTGCCGATGTGCCGATGAGTCGATGTGTCGATGTGTCGATGTGTCGATGTGTCGATATGTCGATGTGTCGATGTGTCGATGTGTCGATGTGTCGTTGTGTCGATGTGTGTATGTGTCGATGAGTCGATGTGTCGATGTGTCGATGTGTTGATGTATGGAAGTGTCGATGTGTGAATGTGTGTATGTTTGTATGTGTCGATGTGTGGATGTGTGTATGTGTGGATGTGTGGATGTGTCGGTGTGTCGATGTGTCGATGTGTCGTTGTGTCGATGTGTCGATGTGTGAATGTGTGTATGTTTATATGTGTCGATGTGTCGATGTGTTGAAGTATGGAAGTGTCGATGTGTGAATGTGTGTATGTTTGTATGTGTCGATGTGTGGGTGTGTGGATGTTTCGATGTGTGTATGTGTCGAAGTGTCCGATGTGTCGATGTGTCTATGTGTAGATGTGTCGATGTGCCGATGTGTCGATGTGTCGATGTGTCGATGTGTCGATGTGTCGATGTGTCGATGTGTCGATGTGTCGATGTGTCGATGTGTCGATGTGTCGTTGTGTCGATGTGTCGATGTGTGTATGTGTCGATGAGTCGATGTGTCGATGTGTCGATGTGTTGATGTATGGAAGTGTCGATGTGTGAATGTGTGTATGTTTGTATGTGTCGATGTGTGGATGTGTGTATGTGTGGATGTGTGGATGTGTCGATGTGTCGATGTGTCGATGTGTCGATGTGTCGATGTGTCGATGTGTCGATGTGTCGTTGTGTCGATGTGTCGATGTGTGTATGTGTCGATGAGTCGATGTGTCGATGTGTTGATGTATGGAAGTGTCGATGTGTGAATGTGTGTATGTTTGTATGTGTCGATGTGTGGATGTGTGTATGTGTGGATGTGTGGATGTGTCGGTGTGTCGATGTGTCGATGTGCCGATGTGCCGATGAGTCGATGTGTCGATGTGTCGATGTGTCGATGTGTCGATGTGTCGATGTGTCGATGTGTCGATGTGTCGATGTATCGATGTGTCGTTGTGTCTATCAAGTGAAACGCAATCGGTCCGTTGGTAGGTAAGACTATATTATTCAGAATTATTACAGTAGTAAGAGAAAAAGTTAAATTGATGACCGCTCGAGTCGGTGGGTACAGCGAGACTGCCTCGTAGCAGAGCACGTCTAGGTGGCAGGGTTGCCAGAATTATGCGGATGCAACACCTCCCTCCTTGAAAAGGGTAGTAGTTCGTACCGAACTACTACTTGAGATCCGGTATCTTTGGCGAGAACCCTCCATCATTCGGAGCCTTGGCGGTGGCTGGCGCTCTCTAGAAGGGTATCTTTTTTCCGGAACGTCGGTGGATAATGTTACGCTGGATGGTGTATTTTCCGAACTGATTTCTTGGATCGGCGGAACCATAACATCGAAGCTTTCGACCAGCATTTCGAAGGGAATGTTGGTGGGCGCCACATCCTGGCGATGGTTGTCGTTAGCGAGACGTGGTCGTATTTGATTCGCATGACGGCCTTGAACCTGTCCCCCAATTAGGACATTGTAAAGTACAGACCCGCAACGTTTAATAATAGTTCCCGGAGTCCATGAACGCTTTCCGGTAGTGTAGGCCATAACATAAACCGGGTCCTGTGGTTTATATTCTCGTTTTTTCGCACCATGACGATTGTTAAAATCCTGCTCCATCTTTTTGTTCCTTAAGGATGATGTGTCTGTTGATGGACGTAGTAAATCCAATGGAATTCGGATTTTTCTACCGAACATCAGTTCAGCTGGCGTTGCATGATTTGGTAATGCTGCGTTTGGGGTCGTTCGGTAACATCGTAAAAATGTTTGTAAGGCATCGGACGTCATCTCTTCTCCCTTGATTTAAGAAGTGCGCGCTTAAACGTATCGACGAAACGCTCCGCTTGGCCGTTGCTTTGTGGGTGATACGGTGGTGAGCGTATATGTTGTACGCCGTTCACTTCACAAAACGATTGGAAAATGCTTGCAGTGAATTGAGTCCCGTTATCGGATACCAGTATTTCCGGGGCGCCAAACCGCGCAAATAACTCCTTAAGAGTTTTGATGGTGGCCGATGCAGTTGTTGACTGTTGTATCACGATTTCTGGCCATTTGGTGAAAGAATCCACGACGACTAAAAAATGATGGTCTTGAAATGGGCCAGCGTAGTCGACGTGGATACGGTTCCATGCCTTAGTAGCAATGGGCCACGAAGCAAGTGTCGTTTTAGGCGGTGCTTTTGCAACTGAAGCACAGCGACTGCATTGTTTGACCAAGCTCTCGATATGTGCATCTATGTTTGGCCAATAAACATAGCTTCGAGCCAACGCCTTCATGCGGACGATGCCAGGATGTCCGGTATGTAGCTGACGTAAGATTTTGGTCTGCAAGATAGAAGGGATTATTACACGCTCAGACATTAATAAGCAACCTTTTATTTCGGATAGTGATTCTCTGCGATTGTAGAAAAGTTTGAGCTGCTCCTCAGTAATGTTATCTGGCCAGGGGATGATTTCATGCACTTTGATACTCGTTTTAAAACCTGATCCTCAGAAGTAGCCTTGATGACCATCTCGCACGTGACAGGTAGCGCGCGAACTGCTTCCGAAAGGGTGTATTGAATGTCGGTCTCCATTGCTGAAATAGATGCTATTACATAATCTTCATTATTTGTTCTATTGTGTTCCATCAGTCGGGAGAGACTATCAGCATGGCCAAATTTATCGGTGGGGATATATTCAATGTCGAAATCATAAGCTAGCAGGGTTAATGCCCAGCGTTGAAGTCGGTTTGCAGTGTGAACGGGAATTCCTTTTTTCCCACCAAAAACTGCTAGTAGTGGTTTGTGGTCGGTTGATAAGGTGAATTTCCGCCCATGGAGCATCCGATGAAATTTTGTTACCGCAAATATGATTGCTAAGGCTTCCTTCTCGATCTGGCTGTAGTTTTTTTCCGCTGCAGTTAAAGATCGTGATGCATGTGCTATTGGCTTTTCTGTTTTGTCGGGATAGCGGTGCAATATTACGGCGCCAATCCCGTAGCTGGATGCGTCCGCCGCTACTTTTATCTCATGTCGTGGATCAAAATGGGTTAGTAACAGATCTGATTGTAAAATTGTCTTTACCTTCTGAAAGGAATCCTGGCATTGTTTTGACCATTGCCAAGGAACATTTTTAACAAGAAGTTTGTCGAATGGAGCCCTGACTTCGCGCATTTGCTTAACGAATTGTCCATAGTAACTTATCATTCCGATGATTGAGCGAAGCATCTGTAGATTTGTTGGTGGTGGCATTTCCACAATTGCCGCCACTTTGTCAGGATCGGGTCGTCGTCCTTCCCTAGTGATGATAAATCCGAGATATTTGATGCTGCTGAGTTGGAAGCGGCATTTTGCGGGATTGACATGAAATCCCCACTCACGGATTCGTTGGAACAATTTAATGATATTTAGGCGATGTTCAGCCTCGGTTTTTCCCACGACGATGATGTCGTCTAGGTAGCTGACAACTCCAGATAACCCTGCCAGCATGGTGTCGACGATTTGCTGGAATATTCCGGGGGCACTCTTCACTCCGAAACATAACCTATTGTATTGATATAGGCCCTTGTGTGTATTTATTGTAAGTAGAGGTTTGGAACTGTCGTCCATCATTATTTGTAGATACGCGTCCGCTAAATCTACTTTGCTGAAATATTGTCCTCCACTCAAAGTTGTGAATATGTCTTCGGGAAGTGGTAATGGGTATTGGTGTGATTCTATCATCTGGTTTAACCATGTTGAAAAATCCGCACAGATACGGACATCTCCGGTTGCCTTCTTTGTAGCGACAATGGGAGCTGCCCACGATGAAAAATCCACGCGGCTGATTACTTCCAATTCCTCGAGACGTTGCAATTCTTTTTCGACGGCAGGAAGCGCGGTGTATGGGACCGGTCTTTTAGGACGGAAAACTGGTTTTGCTGAGGGCTTCAAATGAAGTACTGCCTTCGTTTTTAAACATACTCCCAGTGTAGGTTCAAACACATCCGCAAACTGCTGTTGAAGTTCGGCTGCAAATTGTTCGGCAGTTACTACTGTAATTCTTGGCTGACAAAATGTGCTAACTGGCACATCCCAGAGACCTAACCCCTGAATCCAATCGATTCCCATCACGTTGAGATCGCTGACGCCGGAAACATAGCCCGTGCCGTTAATCGTTTTTGAATTAAATGCGATGGTGCAATTAAATTGCGAAGTTAACTGTAACAGATCTCCCGACGCGTTTCTGGCTATATGATCGGTATTAACTGTATTTGGTTTACCGATCAATTCCCACGTTTCTTTTGACATTATTGAAATGTCCGATGCGGTGTCGAACTGTAGTTGAACCGGCCTGCCATTAATTTCGACCGTGACGTACTTGCGATGCGCTTCGTAATTTATTTTTGATACCGAAAACAATCTATTGGTTTTTTTCCCGTCTCCGTGGTATTTGTCTTTCCGAGTGGCGGCGTCACAAAACCCTTCCTTGTGTCCGGTTTTCCGACATTTTGTGCATGTATGGGTCTTATAAGTACAAAAACGAGCGTAATGGAGTGCTCCACAAAACCAACAAGCTGACTTCGGTTTCTTTTTATTCAGTTGTTCGCGTTCGCGCGATTTCGGATTCGTGTGTTTCTGAATCGACTTCCCCACGACCTTGACTACGGACGGCGACTGCGTTTCCACCATGCGGCTGTCTAATTTTAGACTTGTGAGTCGGCCGGCCTCCGAAGCCAACTTATCCAGCGTTATCGCTTTATCGGTGTCGATAAGGGACAGTAATTTTGTCCTGATATCCGTATCACTATTTGCTGTCAGTCCACACACGAAAATTAACGATTTGAATTGGTCTGATGTAAGATCAGCCAATTTGAATTGTTCGCATTTTTTGTTAACCACCCCGGCGTACGCGACAAAATCTTCGGCCGCACTTTTAGCAATTTTCAGACAATTGTATCTCACATTGAACAAAGACATTTGACGGTCAAATATCTTGCGCAGAATTTCACAAGTTTCTTTGAAATTGATCTCACGCGGCGTTTTCGGCAGAATATAATTTACGAACCGAGCATGTGCTACTGTATCGAGTTTCCTAATTAAAAGCCGTGCTTTTGCCGCGTCATCCAGTTCCGCTGCGTCGACCTCGAACAAATCCGCGTACCGAGCATACCAGTCGGCGAATATGCCGTTATTCTCCGGATCGTAGTGAAAGTCTGTCATACACTTTGTAAGTATGTCCATCGTTTTTTCGTCCCGCGATGGTTTATTTAACTCTGCACTTTCATTATTGTCTGCTAATTTTGATAACACCTTACTGAATAATTCCGTCTGTGTTGCCATGAATTTTTGTTGTTGCTCTAGCAACGCAGCCAAAGCACCGGCGTCCATTGCGAAAAAAAAAAAAAATCCTCGTCGCCAATTAACTGTTGTGTCTATCAAGTGAAACGCAATCGGTCCGTTGGTAGGTAAGACTATATTATTCAGAATTATTACAGTAGTAAGAGAAAAAGTTAAATTGATGACCGCTCGAGTCGGTGGGTACAGCGAGACTGCCTCGTAGCAGAGCACGTCTAGGTGGCAGGGTTGCCAGAATTATGCGGATGCAACAGTGTTGATGTATGGAAGTGTCGATGTGTGAATGTGTGTATGTTTGTATGTGTCGATGTGTGGATGTGTGTATGTGTGGATGTGTGGACGTGTCGGTGTGTCGATGTGTCGATGTGTCGTTGTGTCGATGTGTGTATGTGTCGATGAGTCGATGTGTCGATGTGTCGATGTGTTGATGTATGGAAGTGTCGATGTGTGAATGTGTGTATGTTTGTATGTGTCGATGTGTGGATGTGTGTATGTGTGGATGTGTGGATGTGTCGGTGTGTCGATGTGTCGATGTGTCGTTGTGTTGATGTGTGGATGTGTGTATGTGTGGATGTGTCGATGTGTCGATGTGTCGATGTGTCGTTGTGTCGATGTGTCGATGTGTGTATGTGTCGATGAGTCGATGTGTCGATGTGTCGATGTGTTGATGTATGGAAGTGTCGATGTGTGAATGTGTGTATGTTTGTATGTGTCGATGTGTGGATGTGTGTATGTGTGGATGTGTGGATGTGTCGGTGTGTCGATGTGTCGATGTGTCGTTGTGTCGATGTGTCGATGTGTGTATGTGTCGATGAGTCGATGTGTCGATGTGTCGATGTGTTGATGTATGGAAGTGTCGATGTGTGAATGTGTGTATGTTTGTATGTGTCGATGTGTCGATGTGTGGATGTGTGTATGTGTGGATGTGTGGATGTGTCGGTGTGTCGATGTGTCGATGTGTCGATGTGCCGATGTGCCGATGAGTCTATGTGTTGATGTGTCAATGTGTCGATGTGTGGGTGTGTGGATGTGTCGATGTGTGTATGTGTGGATGTGTCGAAGTGTCCGATGTGTCGATGTGTCTATGTGTCGATGTGTCGATGTGTCGATGTGTCGATGTGTCGATGTGTCGATGTGTCGATGTGTCGATGTGTCTATGTGTTGATGTGTCGATGTGTCGATGTGTGGATTTGTGTATGTGTGGATGTGTGGATATGTCGATGTGTCGATGTGTCGATGTGTGGATGAGTCGATGTGTCGATGTGTGAATGTGTGGATGTGTCGATGTGTCGATGTGTCGATGTGTCGATGTGTCGATGTGTCGATGAGTCGATTTGTCGATGTGTCGATGTGTCGATGTGTCGATGTGTCGATGTGACGATGTGTCGATGTGTCGATGCGTCGATGTGTCGATGTGTCGATGTGTCGATGTGTCGATGTGTCGATGTGTCGATGTGTCGATGTGTCGATGTGTCGATGTGTCGATGTGTCGATGTGTCGATGTGTCGATGTGTCGATGTGTCGATGTGTCGATATGTCGATGTGTCGATGTGTCGATGTGTCGATGTGTCGATGTGTCGATGTGTCGATGTGTGTATGTGTGGATGTGTGGATGTGTCGGTGTGTCGATGTGTCGATGTGTCGATATGTCGATATGTCGATTTGTCGATATGTCGATGTGTCGATGTGTGGATGTGTCGGTGTGTCGATGTGTCGATATGTCGATGTGTCGATGTGTCGATGTGTGGATGTGTGATGTGTCGATGTGTCGATGTGTCGATGTGTCGATGTGTCGATGTGTCGATGAATCGATGTGTCGATGTGTCGATATGTCGATGAGTCGATGTGTCGATGTGTCGATGTGTCGATGTGCCGATGTGTCGATGTGTCGATATGTCGATGAGTCGATGTGTCGATTTGTCGATGTGTCGAAGCGTCCGATGTGTCTATGTGTTGATGTGTCGATGTGTGGGTGTGTGGATGTGTCGATGTGTGTATGTGTGGATGTGTCGAAGTGTCCGATGTGTCGATGTGTCTATGTGTTGATATGTCGATGTGTCGAAGTGCCGATGTGTTGATGTGTGGAAGTGTCGATGTGTGGATGTGTGTATGTTTGGATGTGTGGATGTGTGGATGTGTCGATGTGTCGATGTGTGGATGTGTCGATGTGTCGATGTGTCGATGTGTCGATGTGTCGATGTGTCGATGAGTCGATTTGTCGATGAGTCGATGTGTCGATGTGTCGATGTGTCGATGTGACGATGTGTCGATGTGTCGATGCGTCGATGTGTCGATGTGTCGATGTGTCGATGTGTCGATGTGTCGATGTGTCGTTGTTTCGATGTGTCGATGTGTCGATGTGTCGATGTGTCGATGTGTCGATGTGTCGATATGTCGATGTGTCGATGTGTCGATGTGTCGATGTGTCGATGTGTGTATGTGTGGATGTGTGGATGTGTCGGTGTGTCGATGTGTCGATAAGTCGATATGTCGATTTGTCGATATGTCGATGTGTCGATGTGTCGATCTGTCGATGTGTCGATGTGTCGATGTGTCGATGTGTCGATGTGTCGATGTGTCGATCTGTCGATGTGTCGATGTGTCGATGTGTCGATATGTCGATGAGTCGATGTGTCGATGTGTCGATGTGTCGATGTGTCGATGTGTCGATGTGTCTATGTGTCGATGTGTCGATGTGTCGATGTGTCGATGTGTCGATGTGTCGATGTGTCGATGTGTCGATGTGTCGATGTGTCGATGTGTGGATGTGTAGATGTGTCGATGTGTGGATGTGTCGATGTGTGGATGTGTGTATGTGTGTATGTGTGGATGTGTCGATGTGTCGATGTTTCGATGTGCCGATGTGTCGATGTGTCGGTGTGTCGATGTGTCGATGTGTGGGTGTGTGCATGTGTGGATGCGTGGATGTGTCGAAGTGTCCGATGTGTCGATGTGTCGATGTGTGGGTGTGTGCATGTGTGGATGCGTGGATGTGTCGAAGTGTCCGATGTGTCGATGTGTATATGTGTTGATGTGCCGATGTGTCGATGTGTCTATGTGTGGATGTGTCGATGTGTCGATGTGTCGATGTGTTGATGTGTGGAAGTGTCTATGTGTGGATGTGTGTATGTTTGGATGTGTGGATGTGTGGATGTGTGGATGTGTGGATGTGTGGATGTGTGGATGTGTGGATGTGTGGATGTGTCCATGTGTCGATGTGTCGATGTGTCGATGTGTCGATATGTCGATGTGTGGAAGTGTCGATGTGTGGATGTGTGTATGTTTGGATGTGTGGATGTGTGGATGTGTCGATGTGTGGATGTGTGGATGTGAGGATGTGTCGATGTGTGTATTTGTCGATGAGTCGATGTGTCGATGTGTCTATATGTTGATGTGTCGATGTGTCGATGTGTGGATGTGTGTATGTGTGGATGTGTGGATGTGTCGGTGTGTCGATGTGTCGATGTGCCGATGTGCCGATGTGTCGGTGTGTCGATGTGTCGATGTGTCGATGTGTCGATGTGTCGATGTGTCGATGTGTCGATGTGTCGATGTGTCGATGTGTCGATGTGTCGATGTTTCGATGTGTCGATGTGTCGATGTGTCGATGTGTCGATCTGTCGATGTGTCGATGTGTCGAAGTGTGGATGTGTGTATGTTTGGATGTGTGGATGTGTGGGTGTGTCGAAGTGTCCGATGTGTCGATGTGTCGATGAGTCGATATGGCGATGTGTGGAAGTGTCGATTTGTGGATGTGTGTATGTTTGGATGTGTGGATGTGTCGATGTGTCAATGTGTGGATGTGTGGATGAGTGGACGTGTGGATGTGTGGATGTGTGGATGTGTCGATGTGTGTATGTGTCGATGAGTCGATGTGTCGATGTGTCTATATGTTGATGTGTCGATGTGTCGATGTGTGGATGTGTGTATGTGTGTATGTGTGTATGTGTCGGTGTGTCGATGTGTCGATGTGTCGATGTGCCGATGTGCCGATGTGTCGGTGTGTCGATGTGTCGATGTGTCGATGTGTCGATGTGTCGATGTGTCGATGTGTCGATGTGTGGATGTGTCGATGTGTCGATGTGTCGATGTGTCGATGTGTCGATGTGTCGATGTGTCGATGTGTCGATGTATCGATGTGTCGATGTGTCGATATGTCGATGTGTCGATGTGTCGATGTGTCGATGTGTCGATGTGTCGATGTGTCGATATGTCGATATGTCGATGAGTCGATGAGTCGATGAGTCGATGAGTCGATGAGTCGATGAGTCGATTTGTCGATGTGTCGAAGTGTCCGATGTGTCGATGTGTATATGTGTTGGTGTGTCGATGTGTCGATTTATCGATGTGTCGATGTGTCGATGTGTCGATGTGTCGATGTGTCGAAGTGTCGATGTGTCGAAGTGTCGATGTGTCTATGTGTCTATGTGTCGATGTGTCGATGTGTCGATGTGTCGATGTGTCGATGTGTCGATGTGTCGATGTGTCGATGTGTCGATGTGTCGATGTGTCGAAGTGTCGATGTGTGAATGTGTGTATGTTTGTATGTGTCGATGTGTGGATGTGTGTATGTGTGGATGTGTCGGTGTGTCGATGTGTCGATGTGTCGTTGTGTTGATGTGTCGATGTGTCGATGTGTCGATGTGTCGATGTGTCGATGTGTCGATGTGTCGATGTGTCGATGTGTCGATGTGTCGATGTGTCGATGTGTCGATGTGTCGATGTGTCGATGTGTCGATGTGTCGATGTGTCGATGTGTCGATGTGTCGATGTGTCGATGTGTCGATGTGTCGATGTGTCGATGTGTCGATGTGTCGATGTGTCGATGTGTCGATGTGTCGATGTGTCGATGTGTCGTTGTGTCGATGTGTCGATGTGTGTATGTGTCGATGAGTCGATGTGTCGATGTGTTGATGTATGGAAGTGTCGATGTGTGAATGTGTGTATGTGTGTATGTGTCGATGTGTGGATGTGTGTATGTGTGGATGTGTGGATGTGTCGGTGTGTCGATGTGTCGATGTGTCGTTGTGTCGATGTGTCGATGTGTGTATGTGTCGATGAGTCGATGTGTCGATGTGTCGATGTGTTGATGTATGGAAGTGTCGATGTGTGAATGTGTGTATGTTTGTATGTGTCGATGTGTGGATGTGTGTATGTGTGGATGTGTGGATGTGTCGGTGTGTCGATGTGTCGATGTGTCGATGTGCCGATGTGCCGATGAGTCTATGTGTTGATGTGTCAATGTGTCGATGTGTGGGTGTGTGGATGTGTCGATGTGTGTATGTGTGGATGTATCGGTGTGTCGATGTGTCGATGTGTCGATGTGCCGATGTGCCGATGAGTCTATGTGTTGATGTGTCAATGTGTCGATGTGTGGGTGTGTGGATGTGTCGATGTGTGTATGTGTGGATGTGTCGAAGTGTCCGATGGGTCGATGTGTCTATGTGTCGATGTGTCGATGTGTCGATGTGTCGATGTGTCGATGTGTCGATGTGTCGATGTGTCGATGTGTCGATGTGTCGATGTGTCGGTGTGTCGATGTGTCGATGTGTCGATGTGTCCATGTGTGTATGTGTGGATGTGTGGATATGTCGATGTGTCGATGTGTCGATGTGTGGATGAGTCGATGTGTCGATGTGTGAATGTGTGGATGTGTCGATGTGTCGATGTGTCGATGTGTCGATGTGTCGATGAGTCGATTTGTCGATGTGTCGATGTGTCGATGTGTCGATGTGTCGATGTGACGATGTGTCGATGTGTCGATGCGTCGATGTGTCGATGTGTCGATGTGTCGATGTGTCGATGTGTCGATGTGTCGATGTGTCGATGTGTCGATGTGTCGATGTGTCGATGTGTCGATGTGTCGATGTGTCGATGTGTCGATATGTCGATGTGTCGATGTGTCGATGTGTCGATGTGTCGATGTGTCGATGTGTGTATGTGTGGATGTGTGGATGTGTCGGTGTGTCGATGTGTCGATGTGTCGATATGTCGATATGTCGATTTGTCGATATGTCGATGTGTCGATGTGTGGATGTGTCGGTGTGTCGATGTGTCGATATGTCGATGTGTCGATGTGTCGATGTGTGGATGTGTGATGTGTCGATGTGTCGATGTGTCGATGTGTCGATGTGTCGATGAATCGATGTGTCGATGTGTCGATATGTCGATGAGTCGATGTGTCGATGTGTCGATGTGTCGATGTGCCGATGTGTCGATGTGTCGATATGTCGATGAGTCGATGTGTCGATTTGTCGATGTGTCGAAGCGTCCGATGTGTCTATGTGTTGATGTGTCGATGTGTGGGTGTGTGGATGTGTCGATGTGTGTATGTGTGGATGTGTCGAAGTGTCCGATGTGTCGATGTGTCTATGTGTTGATATGTCGATGTGTCGAAGTGCCGATGTGTTGATGTGTGGAAGTGTCGATGTGTGGATGTGTGTATGTTTGGATGTGTGGATGTGTGGATGTGTCGATGTGTCGATGTGTGGATGTGTCGATGTGTCGATGTGTCGATGTGTCGATGAGTCGATTTGTCGATGAGTCGATGTGTCGATGTGTCGATGTGTCGATGTGACGATGTGTCGATGTGTCGATGCGTCGATGTGTCGATGTGTCGATGTGTCGATGTGTCGATGTGTCGATGTGTCGTTGTTTCGATGTGTCGATGTGTCGATGTGTCGATGTGTCGATATGTCGATGTGTCGATGTGTCGATGTGTCGATGTGTCGATGTGTGTATGTGTGGATGTGTGGATGTGTCGGTGTGTCGATGTGTCGATAAGTCGATATGTCGATTTGTCGATATGTCGATGTGTCGATGTGTCGATCTGTCGATGTGTCGATGTGTCGATGTGTCGATGTGTCGATGTGTCGATCTGTCGATGTGTCGATGTGTCGATGTGTCGATATGTCGATGAGTCGATGTGTCGATGTGTCGATGTGTCGATGTGTCGATGTGTCTATGTGTCGATGTGTCGATGTGTCGATGTGTCGATGTGTCGATGTGTCGATGTGTCGATGTGTCGATGTGTCGATGTGTGGATGTGTAGATGTGTCGATGTGTGGATGTGTCGATGTGTGGATGTGTGTATGTGTGTATGTGTGGATGTGTCGATGTGTCGATGTTTCGATGTGCCGATGTGTCGATGTGTCGGTGTGTCGATGTGTCGATGTGTGGGTGTGTGCATGTGTGGATGCGTGGATGTGTCGAAGTGTCCGATGTGTCGATGTGTCGATGTGTGGGTGTGTGCATGTGTGGATGCGTGGATGTGTCGAAGTGTCCGATGTGTCGATGTGTATATGTGTTGATGTGCCGATGTGTCGATGTGTCTATGTGTGGATGTGTCGATGTGTCGATGTGTCGATGTGTTGATGTGTGGAAGTGTCTATGTGTGGATGTGTGTATGTTTGGATGTGTGGATGTGTGGATGTGTGGATGTGTGGATGTGTGGATGTGTGGATGTGTGGATGTGTGGATGTGTGGATGTGTGGATGTGTCCATGTGTCGATGTGTCGATGTGTCGATGTGTCGATATGTCGATGTGTGGAAGTGTCGATGTGTGGATGTGTGTATGTTTGGATGTGTGGATGTGTGGATGTGTCGATGTGTGGATGTGTGGATGTGAGGATGTGTCGATGTGTGTATTTGTCGATGAGTCGATGTGTCGATGTGTCTATATGTTGATGTGTCGATGTGTCGATGTGTGGATGTGTGTATGTGTGGATGTGTGGATGTGTCGGTGTGTCGATGTGTCGATGTGCCGATGTGCCGATGTGTCGGTGTGTCGATGTGTCGATGTGTCGATGTGTCGATGTGTCGATGTGTCGATGTGTCGATGTGTCGATGTGTCGATGTGTCGATGTTTCGATGTGTCGATGTGTCGATGTGTCGATGTGTCGATGTGTCGATCTGTCGATGTGTCGATGTGTCGATGTGTGGATGTGTGTATGTTTGGATGTGTGGATGTGTGGGTGTGTCGAAGTGTCCGATGTGTCGATGTGTCGATGAGTCGATATGGCGATGTGTGGAAGTGTCGATTTGTGGATGTGTGTATGTTTGGATGTGTGGATGTGTCGATGTGTCAATGTGTGGATGTGTGGATGAGTGGACGTGTGGATGTGTGGATGTGTGGATGTGTCGATGTGTGTATGTGTCGATGAGTCGATGTGTCGATGTGTCGATGTGTCTATATGTTGATGTGTCGATGTGTCGATGTGGGGATGTGTGTATGTGTGTATGTGTGGATGTGTCGGTGTGTCGATGTGTCGATGTGTCGATGTGCCGATGTGCCGATGTGTCGGTGTGTCGATGTGTCGATGTGTCGATGTGTCGATGTGTCGATGTGTCGATGTGTCGATGTGTCGATGTGTGGATGTGTGGATGTGTCGATGTGTCGATGTGTCGATGTGTCGATGTGTCGATGTGTCGATGTGTCGATGTGTCGATGTGTCGATGTATCGATGTGTCGATGTGTCGATATGTCGATGTGTCGATGTGTCGATGTGTCGATGTGTCGATGTGTCGATGTGTCGATATGTCGATATGTCGATGAGTCGATGAGTCGATGAGTCGATGAGTCGATTTGTCGATGTGTCGAAGTGTCCGATGTGTCGATGTGTATATGTGTTGGTGTGTCGATGTGTCGATTTATCGATGTGTCGATGTGTCGATGTGTCGAAGTGTCGATGTGTCGAAGTGTCGATGTGTCTATGTGTCTATGTGTCGATGTGTCGATGTGTCGATGTGTCGATGTGTCGATGTGTCGATGTGTCGATGTGTCGATGTGTCGATGTGTCGATGTGTCGATGTGTCGATGTGTCGATGTGTGGATGTGTGGATGTGTGGATGTGTCGATGTGTCGATGTGTGGTTGTGTCGATGTGTGGATGTGGGTATGTGCGTATGAGTGGATGTGTCAATGTGTCGATGTTTCGATGTGCCGATGTGTCGATGTGTCGGTGTGTCGATGTGTCGATGTGTGGGTGTGTGGATGTGTGGATGCGTGGATGTGTCGAAGTGTCCGATGTGTCGATGTGTCGATGTGTCGATGTGTCGAGTGTCGATGTGTCTATGTGTCTGTGTTGATGTGTCGATGTGTCGATATGGCGATGTGTGGAAGTGTCGATTTGTGGATGTGTGTATGTTTGGATGTGTGGATGTGTGGTGTGTCGATGTGTCGATGTGTCGGTGTGTCGATGTGTCGATGTGTCGATGTGTCGATATGTCGATGTGTCGATGTGTCGATGTGTCGATGTGTCGATGTGTCGATGTGTCGATATGTCGATATGTCGATATGTCGATGAGTCGATGAGTCGATGAGTCGATGAGTCGATTTGTCGATGTGTCGAAGTGTCCGATGTGTCGATGTGTATATGTGTTGGTGTGTCGATGTGTCGATTTATCGATGTGTCGATGTGTCGATGTGTCGATGTGTCGATGTGTCGATGTGTCGATGTGTCGAAGTGTCGATGTGTCTATGTGTCTATGTGTCGATGTGTCGATGTGTCGATGTGTCGATGTGTCGATGTGTCGATGTGTCCGATGTGTCGATGTGTCGATGTGTCGATGTGTCGATGTGTCGATGTGTCGATGTGTCGATGTGTCGATGTGTGGATGTGTGGATGTGTGGATGTGTCGATGTGTCGATGTGTGGTTGTGTCGATGTGTGGAAGTGGGTATGTGCGTATGTGTGGATGTGTCAATGTGTCGATGTTTCGATGTGCCGATGTGTCGATGTGTCGGTGTGTCGATGTGTCGATGTGTGGGGTGTGTGGATGTGTGGATGCGTGGATGTGTCGAAGTGTCCCGATGTGTCGATGTGTCGATGTGTCGATGTGTCTATGTGTCTATGTGTCTGTGTTGATGTGTCGATGTGTCGATGTGTCGATTAATGGATGTGTGGATGTGTGGATGTGTCGATGTGTCCATGTGTCGATGTGTCGATGTGTCGATGTGTGGAAGTGTCGATGTGTGGATGTGTGCATGTGTGGATGTGTGGATGCGTCGAAGTGTCGATGTTTCGGTGTTTCGATGTGTCGATGTGTCGATGTTTTCGATATGACGATGTGTCGATGTGTCGATGTGTTGATGTGCCGATGTGTCGATGTTTCCGAAATGTCGATGTGTCGATGTGTGGGATGTGTCGATGTGTGGATGTGTGGATGTGTCGATGTGTCGATTTGTCGATGTGTCGATGTGTCTATGTGTTGATGTGTCGATGAGTCGATGTGTCGATGTGTCGATGTTTCGATTTGTCGATGTGTCGATGTGTCCGATGTGTCGATGTGTCGATGTGTTGATGTGACGATGTGTCGATGTGTCGATGTGTGGATGTGTGGACGTGTTGATGTGTTGATGTGTGGATGTGTCGATGAGTCCATGTGTCGATGTGTCGATATGTCGATGTGTGGAAATATCGATGTGTGGATGTTTGTATGTGTGATGTGTGGATGTGTCGATGTGTCCATGTGTCGGTGTGTCCATGTGTCGATGTGTCGATGTGTCGAAGTGTCGATGCGTCGATGTGTCGATGTGTCGATGTGTCGAAGTGTCGATGTGTCGATGTGTCGATGTGTCGATGTGTCGATGTGTCGGTGTGTCGATGTGTCGATGTGTCGATGTGTTGATGTGTGGAAGTTTCTAGTGTGGATGTGTGTATGTTTTGGATGTGTGGATGTGTCGATGTGTCGATGTGTCGATGTGTCGATGTGTCGATGTGTGGATGTGTGGATGTGTGGATGTGTCGATGTGTCGATGTGTCGATGTGTCGATGTGTCGATGTGTCCATGTGTCGATGTGTCGATTTGTCGATATGTCGATGTGTGGAAGTGTCGATGTGTGGATGTGTGTATGTTTGGATGTGTCGATGTGTGTATGTGTCGATGAGTCGATGTGTCGATGTGTCGATGTGTCGATGTGTCGATGCGTCGATGTGTCGATGTGTCGATGTGTCCGATGTGTCGATCTGTCGATGTGTCGAAGTGTCGATGTGTGGATGTGTGTATGTTCTGATGTGTGGATGTGTGGGTGTGTCGAAGTGTCCGATTTGTCGATGTGTCGATGTGTTGATGTGTCGATGTGTCGATGTGTGGATGTGTCGATGTGTCCATGTGTCGATGTGTCGATTTGACGAAATGTCGATGTGTGGAAGTGTCGATGTGTGGATGTTTGTATGTTTGGATGTGTGGATGTGTGGATGTGTCGATTTGTGGGTGTGTCGATGTGTGGATGTGTCGATGTGTCGATGTGTGTATGTGTCGATGAGTCGATGTGTCGATGTTTCGATTTGTCTATATGTTGAGTGTGTCGATGTGTCGAGTGTGGATGTGTGTATGTGTGGATGTGTGGATGTGTCGATGTGTCGATGTGCCGATGTGCCGATGTGGTCGATGTGTCGATGTGTCGATGTGTCGATGTGTCGATGTGTCGATGTGTCGATGTGTCGATCTGTCGATGTGTCGATGTGTCGATGTGTGGATGTGTGTATGTTTGGATGTGTGGATGTGAGGGTGTGTCGAAGTGTCCGATGTGTCGATGTGTCGATGTGTCGATATGTCGATGTGTCGATGTGTCGATGTGTCGATGTGTCGATGTGTCGATGTGTCCATGTGTCGATGTGTCGATGTGTCGATATGTCAATGTGTGGAAGTGTCGATGTGTCGATGTGTCGATGTGTCGATGTGTCGATATGTCGATATGTCGATGAGTCGATGTGTCGATTTGTCGATGTGTCGAAGTGTCCGATGTGTCGATGTGTCTAATGTGTTGGTGTGTCGATGTGTCGATGTGTCGATTTGTCGATGTGTCGAAGTGTCGATGTGTCGATGTGTCGATGTGTCGATGTGTCGATGTGTCGATGTGTCGATGTGTCGATGTGTCGATGTGTCGATGTGTCGATGTGTCGATGTGTCGATGTGTCGATGTGTCGATGTGTCGATGTGTCGATGTGTGGATGTGTGGATGTGTCGATGTGTCGATGTGTGGATGTGTCGATGTGTGGATGTGTGTATGTGCGTATGTGTGGATGTGTCAATGTGTCGATGTTTCGATGTGCCGATGTGTCGATGTGTCGGTGTGTCGAAGTGTCCGATGTGTCGATGTGTCGATGTGTCGATGTGTCGATGTGTCGGTGTGTCGATGTGTCGATGTGTGGGTGTGTGGATGTGTGGATGCGTGGATGTGTCGAAGTGTCCGATGTGTCGATGTGTCGATGTGTCTATGTGTCTATGTGTCTGTGTTGATGTGTCGATGTGTCGATATGGCGATGTGTGGAAGTGTCGATTTGTGGATGTGAGTATGTTTGGATGTGTGGATGTGTGGATGTGTCGATGTGTCGGTGTGTCGATGTGTCGATGTGTCGATGTGTCGATATGTCGATGTGTCGATGTGTCGATGTGTCGATGTGTCGATGTGTCGATGTGTCGATGTGTCGATATGTCGATATGTCGATGAGTCGATGAGTCGATGAGTCGATGAGTCGATTTGTCGATGTGTCGAAGTGTCCGATGTGTCGATGTGTATATGTGTTGGTGTGTCGATGTGTCGATTTATCGATGTGTCGATGTGTCGATGTGTCGATGTGTCGATGTGTCGATGTGTCGATGTGTCGATGTGTCGAAGTGTCGATGTGTCTATGTGTCTATGTGTCGATGTGTCGATGTGTCGATGTGTCGATGTGTCGATGTGTCGATGTGTCGATGTGTCGATGTGTCGATGTGTCGATGTGTGGATGTGTCGATGTGTCGATGTGTGGTTGTGTCGATGTGTGGATGTGGGTATGTGCGTATGTGTGTCGATGCGTCGATGTGTCGATGTGTCGATGTGTCGATCTGTCGATGTGTCGAAGTGTCGATGTGTGGATGTGTGTATGTTTGGATGTGTGGATGTGTGGGTGTGTCGATGTGTCCGATTTGTCGATGTGTCGATGTGTTGATGTGTCGATGTGTCGATGTGTGGATGTGTCGATGTGTCCATGTGTCGATGTGTCGATTTGACGAAATGTCGATGTGTGGAAGTGTTGATGTGTGGATGTTTGTATGTTTGGATGTGTGGATGTGTGGATGTGTCGATTTGTGGGTGTGTCGATGTGTGGATGTGTGGATGTGTCGATGTGTCGATGTGTGTATGTGTCGATGAGTCGATGTGTGGATGTGTCGATGAGTTTATGTGTCGATGTGTCGATATGTCGATGTGTGGAAATATCGATGTGTGGATGTTTGTATGTGTGGATGTGTGGATGTGTCGATGTGTCCATGTGTCGGTGTGTCCATGTGTCGATGTGTCGATGTGTCGATGTGTCGAAGTGTCGATGCGTCGATGTGTCGATGTGTCGATGTGTCGAAGTGTCGATGTGTCGATGTATCGATGTGTCGGTGTGTCGATGTGTCGATGTGTCGATGTGTTGATGTGTGGAAGTTTCTATGTGTGGATGTGTGTATGTTTGGATGTGTGGATGTGTCGATGTGTCGATGTGTCGATGTGTGTATGTGTGGATGTGTGGATGTGTCGATGTGTCGATGTGTCGATGTGTCGATGTGTCGATGTGCCGATGTGTCCATGTGTCGATGTGTCGATTTGTCGATATGTCGATGTGTGGAAGTGTCGATGTGTGGATGTGTGTATGTTTGGATGTGTGGATGTGTCGATGTGTGTATGTGTCGATGAGTCGATGTGTCGATGTGTCGATGTGTCGATGTGTCGATGTGTCGATGCGTCGATGTGTCGATGTGTCGATGTGTCGATGTGTCGATCTGTCGATGTGTCGAAGTGTCGATGTGTGGATGTGTGTATGTTTGGATGTGTGGATGTGTGGGTGTGTCGAAGTGTCCGATTTGTCGATGTGTCGATGTGTTGATGTGTCGATGTGTCGATGTGTGGATGTGTCGATGTGTCCATGTGTCGATGTGTCGATTTGACGAAATGTCGATGTGTGGAAGTGTCGATGTGTGGATGTTTGTATGTTTGGATGTGTGGATGTGTGGATGTGTCGATTTGTGGGTGTGTCGATGTGTGGATGTGTGGATGTGTCGATGTGTCGATGTGTGTATGTGTCGATGAGTCGATGTGTCGATGTTTCGATTTGTCTATATGTTGATGTGTCGATGTGTCGATGTGTGGATGTGTGTATGTGTGGATGTGTGGATGTGTCGATGTGTCGATGTGCCGATGTGCCGATGTGTCGGTGTGTCGATGTGTCGATGTGTCGATCTGTCGATGTGTCGATGTGTCGATGTGTCGATGTGTCGATCTGTCGATGTGTCGATGTGTCGATGTGTGGATGTGTGTATGTTTGGATGTGTGGATGTGAGGGTGTGTCGAAGTGTCCGATGTGTC
This sequence comes from Chloromyia formosa, assembly GCA_964017055.1. Lineage (NCBI taxonomy): Eukaryota > Metazoa > Arthropoda > Insecta > Diptera > Stratiomyidae > Chloromyia > Chloromyia formosa. Next base: position 58,766,631 of record OZ024816.1, on the reverse strand, counting down.
GATGTGTCGATGTGTCGATATGTCGGTGTGTCGATGTGTCGATGTGTCGATGTGTCGATGTGTCGATGTGTCGATGTGTCGATGTGTCGATGTGTCGATCTGTCGATGTGTCGATGTGTCGATGTGTGGATGTGTGTATGTTTGGATGTGTGGATGTGAGGGTGTGTCGAAGTGTCCGATGTGTCGATGTGTCGATGTGTCGATGTGTCGATATGTCGATGTGTCGATGTGTCGATGTGTCGATGTGTCGATGAGTCCATGTGTCGATGTGTCGATATGTCGATGTGTGGAAATATCGATGAGTGGATGTTTGTATGTGTGGATGTGTGGATGTGTCGATGTGTCCATGTGTCGGTGTGTCCATGTGTCGATATGTCGATGTGTCGAAGTGTCGATGCGTCGATGTGTCGATGTGTCGATGTGTCGAAGTGTCGATGTGTCGATGTATCGATGTGTCGGTGTGTCGATGTGTCGATGTGTCGATGTGTTGATGTGTGGAAGTTTCTATGTGTGGATGTGTGTGTTTGGATGTGTGGATGTGTCGATGTGTCGATGTGTCGATGTGTGGATGTGTGGATGTGTGGATGTGTCGATGTGTCGATGTGTCGATGTGTCGATGTGTGGATGTGTGTATGTTTGGATGTGTGGATGTGAGGGTGTGTCGAAGTGTCCGATGTGTCGATGTGTCGATGTGTCGATATGTCGGTGTGTCGATGTGTCGATGTGTCGATGTGTCGATGTGTCGATGTGTCGATGTGTCGATGTGTCGATGTGTCGATCTGTCGATGTGTCGATGTGTCGATGTGTGGATGTGTGTATGTTTGGATGTGTGGATGTGAGGGTGTGTCGAAGTGTCCGATGTGTCGATGTGTCGATGTGTCGATATGTCGGTGTGTCGATGTGTCGATGTGTCGAAGTGTCGATGTGTCGATGTATCGATGTGTCGGTGTGTCGATGTGTCGATGTGTCGATGTGTTGATGTGTGGAAGTTTCTATGTGTGGATGTGTGTGTTTGGATGTGTGGATGTGTCGATGTGTCGATGTGTCGATGTGTGGATGTGTGGATGTGTGGATGTGTCGATGTGTCGATGTGTCGATGTGTCGATGTGTCGATGTGTCGATGTGTCCATGTGTCCATGTGTCCATGTGTCGATGTGTCGATGTGTCGATGTGTCGATGTGTCGATATGTCGATATGTCGATGAGTCGATGTGTCGATGTGTCTATGTGTCTGTGTTGATGTGTCGATGTGTCGATGTGTCGATTAATGGATGTGTGGATGTGTGGATGTGTCGATGTGTCCATGTGTCGATGTGTCGGTGTGTCGATGTGTCGATGTGTCGATGTGTCGATGTGTCGATGTGTCGATGTGTCGATGTGTCGATCTGTCGATGTGTCGATGTGTCGATGTGTGGATGTGTGTATGTTTGGATGTGTGGATGTGAGGGTGTGTCGAAGTGTCCGATGTGTCGATGTGTCGATGTGTCGATGTGTCGATATGTCGATGTGTCGATGTGTCGATGTGTCGATGTGTCGATGAGTCCATGTGTCGATTTGTCGATATGTCGATGTGTGGAAATATCGATGAGTGGATGTTTGTATGTGTGGATGTGTGGATGTGTCGATGTGTCCATGTGTCGGTGTGTCCATGTGTCGATATGTCGATGTGTCGAAGTGTCGATGCGTCGATGTGTCGATGTGTCGATGTGTCGAAGTGTCGATGTGTCGATGTATCGATGTGTCGGTGTGTCGATGTGTCGATGTGTCGATGTGTTGATGTGTGGAAGTTTCTATGTGTGGATGTGTGTGTTTGGATGTGTGGATGTGTCGATGTGTTGGTGTGTCGATGTGTCGATTTATCGATGTGTCGATGTGTCGATGTGTCGATGTGTCGATGTGTCGAAGTGTCGATGTGTCTATGTGTCTATGTGTCGATGTGTCGATGTGTCGATGTGTCGATGTGTCGATGTGTCGATGTGTCGATGTGTCGATGTGTCGATGTGTGGATGTGTGGATGTGTGGATGTGTCGTTGTGTCGATGTGTGGTTGTGTCGATGTGTGGATGTGGGTATGTGCGTATGTGTGGATGTGTCAATGTGTCGATGTTTCGATGTGCCGATGTGTCGATGTGTCGGTGTGTCGATGTGTCGATGTGTGGGTGTGTGGATGTGTGGATGCGTGGATGTGTCGAAGTGTCCGATGTGTCGATGTGTCGATGTGTCGATGTGTCGATGTGTCTATGTGTCTGTGTTGATGTGTCGATGTGTCGATGTGTCGATGTGTCGATTAATGGATGTGTGGATGTGTGGATGTGTCGATGTGTCCATGTGTCGATGTGTCGATGTGTCGATGTGTCGATGTGTGGAAGTGTCGATGTGTGGATGTGTGCATGTGTGGATGTGTGGATGCGTCGAAGTGTCGATGTTTCGGTGTTTCGAAGTGTCGATGTGTCGATGTGTTGATGTGACGATGTGTCGATGTGTCGATGTGTGGATGTGTGGATGTGTTGATGTGTTGATGTGTGGATGTGTCGATGAGTCCATGTGTCGATGTGTCGATATGTCGATGTGTGGAAATATCGATGTGTGGATGTTTGTATGTGTGGATGTGTGGATGTGTCGATGTGTCCATGTGTCGGTGTGTCCATGTGTCGATGTGTCGATGTGTCGAAGTGTCGATGCGTCGATGTGTCGATGTGTCGATGTGTCGAAGTGTCGATGTGTCGATGTATCGATGTGTCGGTGTGTCGATGTGTCGATGTGTTGATGTGTGGAAGTTTCTATGTGTGGATGTGTGTATGTTTGGATGTGTGGATGTGTCGATGTGTCGATGTGTCGATGTGTGGATGTGTGGATGTGTCGATGTGTCGATGTGTCGATGTGTCGATGTGTCGATGTGTGGATGTGTCGATGTGTCGATGTGTCCATGTGTCGATGTGTCGATTTGTCGATATGTCGATGTGTGGAAGTGTCGATGTGTGGATGTGTGTATGTTTGGATGTGTGGATGTGTCGATGTGTGTATGTGTCGATGAGTCGATGTGTCGATGTGTCGATGTGTCGATGCGTCGATGTGTCGATGTGTCGATGTGTCGATGTGTCGATCTGTCGATGTGTCGAAGTGTCGATGTGTGGATGTGTGTATGTTTGGATGTGTGGATGTGTGGGTGTGTCGAAGTGTCCGATTTGTCGATGTGTCGATGTGTTGATGTGTCGATGTGTCGATGTGTGGATGTGTCGATGTGTCCATGTGTCGATGTGTCGATTTGACGAAATGTCGATGTGTGGATGTTTGTATGTTTGGATGTGTGGATGTGTGGATGTGTCGATTTGTGGGTGTGTCGATGTGTGGATGTGTGGATGTGTCGATGTGTCGATGTGTGTATGTGTCGATGAGTCGATGTGTCGATGTTTCGATTTGTCTATATGTTGATGTGTCGATGTGTGGATGTGTGTATGTGTGGATGTGTGGATGTGTCGATGTGTCGATGTGCCGATGTGCCGATGTGCCGATGTGTCGGTGTGTCGATGTGTCGATGTGTCGAAGTGTCGATGTGTCGATCTGTCGATGTGTCGATGTGTCGATGTGTGGATGTGTGTATGTTTGGATGTGTGGATGTGAGGGTGTGTCGAAGTGTCCGATGTGTCGATGTGTCGATGTGTCGATATGTCGATGTGTCGATGTGTCGATGTGTCGATGTGTCGATGTGTCGATGTGTCCATGTGTCCATGTGTCGATGTGTCGATGTGTCGATATGTCAATGTGTGGAAGTGTCGATGTGTCGATGTGTCGATGGGTCGATGTGTCGATATGTCGATATGTCGATGAGTCGATGTGTCGATTTGTCGATGTGTCGAAGTGTCCGATGTGTCGATGTGTCTATGTGTTGGTGTGTCGATGTGTCGATGTGTCGATTTGTCGATGTGTCGAAGTGTCGATGTGTCGATGTGTCGATGTGTCGATGTGTCGATGTGTCGATGTGTCGAAGTGTCGATGTGTCTATGAGTCTATGTGTCGATGTGTCGATGTGTCGATGTGTCGATGTGTCGATGTGTCGATGTGTCGATGTGTCGATGTGTCGATGTGTCGATGTGTCGATGTGTCGATGTGTCGATGTGTCGATGTGTCGATGTGTCGATGTGTCGATGTGTCGATGTGTCGATGTGTCGATGTGTCGATGTGTCGATGTGTCGATGTGTGGATGTGTGGATGTGTCGATGTGTCGATGTGTCGATGTGTGGATGTGTCGATGTGTGGATGTGTGTATGTGCGTATGTGTGGATGTGTCAATGTGTCGATGTTTCGATGTGCCGATGTGTCGATGTGTCGGTGTGTCGAAGTGTCCGATGTGTCGATGTGTCGATGTGTCGATGTGTCTATGTGTCTGTGTTGATCTGTCGATGTGTCTATATGTCTGTGTTGATGTGTCGATGTGTCGATTAATGGATGTGTGGATGTGTGGATTTGTCGATGTGTCCATGTGTCGATATGTCGATGTGTCGATGTGTCGATGTGTCGATGTGTGGAAGTGTCGATGTGTGGATGTGTGCATGTGTGGATGTGTGGATGCGTCGAAGTGTCGATGTTTCGATGTTTCGATGTGTCGATGTGTCGATGTTTCGATATGACGATGTGTCGATGTGTCGATGTGTTAACGTGCCGATGTGTCGATGTTTCGATATGTCGATGTGTCGATGTGTGGGATGTGTCGATGTGTCGATGTTTGGATGTGTGGATGTGTGGATGTGTCGATGTGTCTATGTGTTGATGTGTCGATGAGTCGATGTGTCGATGTGTCGGTGTTTCGATTTGTCGATGTGTCGATGTGTCGATGTGTCGATGTGTGGATGTGTGGATGTGTTGATGTGTTGATGTGTGGATGTGTCGATGAGTCCATGTGTCGATGTGTCGATATGTCGATGTGTGGAAATATCGATGTGTGGATGTTTGTATGTGTGGATGTGTGGATGAGTCAATGTGTCCATGTGTCGGTGTGTCCATGTGTCGATGTGTCGAAGTGTCGATGCGTCGATGTGTCGATGTGTCGATGTGTCGATGTGTCGATGTGTCGATATGTCGATGTGTCGATGTGTCGATGTGTTGATGTGTCGATGTGTAGATGAGTCGAAGTGTCGATGTGTCGATGTGTCGATGTGTCGATGCGTCGATGTGTCGATGTGTCTATGTGTCGATGTGTCGATGTGTCGATGTTTCGATGTGTGGATGTGTGTATGTTTGGATGTGTGGATGTGTCGATGTGTCGAAGTGTGGTTGTGTGGATGTGTGGATGTGTGGATGTGTGGATGTGTCGATGTGTATATGTGAGGATGTTTCGAAGTGTCGATGTTTCGATGTGTCGATGTGTCGATGTGTCGATGTGTTGATGTGTCGATGTGTCGATATGTCGATGTGTCGATGTGTCGATGTTGCGATGTGTCGATGTGTCGATGTGTTGATGTGCCGATGTGTCAATGTGTCGATGTGTCGATGTATCGATGTGTCGATATGTCGATGAGTCGATGTGTCGATGTGTCGATATGTCGATGTGTCGAAGTGTCCGATGTGTCCGATGTGTCGATGTGTCTATGTGTTGATGTGTGGATATGTCGATGTGTCGATGTGTGGATGTGTGGATGTGTGGATGTGTGGATGTGTCGATGTGTCGATGTGTGGATGTGTCGATGTGTGGATGTGTGTATGTGTGGATGTGTGGATGTGTGTATGTGTGGATGTGTCGATGTGTCGATGTGTCGATGTTTCGATGTGCCGATGTGTCGATGTGTCGATGTGTCGATGTGTCGATGTGTCGATGTGTCGATGTGTGGGTGTGTGGATGTGTGGATGCGTGGATGTGTCAAAGTGTCCGATGTGTCGATGTGTCGATGTGTCTATGTGTTGATGTGTCAATGTGTCGATGTGTCGATTAATGGATGTGTGTATGTGTGGATGTGTGGATGTGTCGATGTGTGGAAGTGTCGATGTGTGGATGTGTGTATGTGTGGATGTGTGAATGTGTGGATGCGTCGAAGTGTCGATGTTTCGATGTTTCAATGTGTCGATGTGTCGATGTTTCTATATGTCGATGTGTCGATGTGTCGAAGTGTTGATGTGGCAATGTGTCGATGTTTCGATATGTCGATGTGTCGATTTGTGGGTGTGTCGATGTGTGGATGTGTGGATGTGTCGATGTGTCGATGTGTCTATGAGTTGATGTGTCGATGTGTCGATGTGTCGATGTGTCGATGTTTCAATGTGTCGATGTGTCGATGTGTCGATGTGTCGATGTGTGGATGTGTGGATGTGTGGATGTGTCGATGAGTACATGTGTCGATGTGTCGATATGTCGATTTGTCGATGTGTGGAAGTATCGATGTGTGGATGTTTGTATGTGTGGATGTGTGGATGTTTGTATGTGTGGATGTGTGGATGTGTCGATGTGTCCATGTGTCGATATGTCGATGTGTCGATGTGTCGATGTGTCGATGTGTCGATGTGTCGAAGTTTCGATGTGTCTATGTGTCTATGTGTCGATGTGTCGATGTGTCGATGTGTCGATGTGTCGATGTGTCGATGTGTCGATGTGTGGATGTGTGGATGTGTGGATGTGTCGATGAGTACATGTGTCGATGTGTCGATATGTCGATATGTCGATGTGTGGAAGTATCGATGTGTGGATGTTTGTATGTGTGGATGTGTGGATGTTTTTTTGTGTGGATGTGTGGATGTGTCGATGTGTCCATGTGTCGATGTGTCGATGTGTCGATGTGTGGAGGTGCCGATGTGTCGATGTGTCGATGTGTGGATGTGTGGATGTGTGGATGTGTGGATGTGTGGATGTGTGGATGTGTGGATGTGTCGATGTGTGGATGTGTGGATGTGTGGATGTGTCGATGTGTCGATATGTCGATGTGTCGATGTGTCGTCGATGTGTCGATGTGTGGATGTGTCGAAGTGTCGATGTTTCGATGTGTCGATGTGTCGATGTGTCGATATGTCGATGTGTGGGTGTGTCGATGTTTCGATTTTTCGATGTGTCGATGTGTCGATGTGTCGATATGTTGATGTGTCGATGTGTCGATGTGTCGATGTTTCGATGTGTCGATGTGTCGATGAGTTGATGTGTCGATGTGTCGATGTGTCGATGTGTCGATGTGTCGATGTGTCGATTTGTCGATGTGCCGATGTGTAGATGTGTCGATGTGTCCATATGTCGATGTGTCGATGTGTCGATGTGTCGATGTGTCGATGTGTCGATGTGTCGATGTGTCGATGTGTCGATGTGTGGATGTGTGTATTTGTGGATGTGTGGATGTGTCGAAGTGTCGGTGTTTCGATGTGTCGATGTGTCGTCGACGTGTCGATGTGTGGATGTGTCGAATTGTCGATGTTTCGATGTGTCGATGCGTCGATGTGTCGATATGTCGATGTCTGGGAGTGTCGATGTGTCGATGTTTCAATGTGTCGATGTTTCGATGTGTCGATGTGTGTATGTGTTAAAGTGTCGAGGTTTCGTTGTGCCGATTTGTCGCTGTGTCGGTGTGTCGATGTTTCGATGTGTCGATGTGTCGATGAGTTGATGTGTCGATGTGTGGATGTGTCGATGTGTATGTGTGGATGTGTCGATGTGTCGATATTTCGATGTGTCGATGAGTCGATGTGTGGATGTGTGGATGTGTCGTTGTTTCGATGTGTCGAGGTGTCGAAGTGTCGATGTGTCGACGTGTATGTGTGGATGTGTCGATGTGTATGTGTGGATGTGTTGATGTGTCGATATTTCGATGTGTCGATGAGTCGATGTGTCGATGTGTCGATGTGTCGATGTGTTGATGTGTCGATGTGTCGATGTGTCGATGTGTCGATGTGTCGATGTGAAGATGTGTCGATGTGTCGATGTGTCGATGTGTGGATGTGTCGATGTGTGGATGTGTCGATGTGTCGACGTGTCGATGTGTCGGTGTATCGATGTGTCGATGGGTCGATGTTTCGATGTGTCGATGTGTCGATGTGTCGATGTGTGGATGTGTGGATAAGTGGATTTGTGGATGAGCCGATGTGTCGATGGGTCGATGTGTCGATGTGTCGATATTTCGATGTGTCGATGAGTCGATGTGTCGAAGTGTCGATGTGTCGAAGTGTCGATGTGTCGAAGTGTCGATGTGTCGATGTGTATGTGTGGATGTGTTCATGTGTGTATGTGTGTATGTGTCGAAGACCCGATGTGTCGATGTGTCGAAGTGTTGATTTGTCGATGTGTGGATGTGTCGATGTGTCGTCGATGTGTCGATGTGTGGAGGTGTCGATGTGTCGATTTTTCGATGTTTCGATATGTCGATGTGTCGATGTTTCGATGAGTCGATGTGTCGATGTGTCGATGTGTTGATATGTCGATGTGTCGATGTTTCGATGTGTATGTGTGGATGTGTCGATGTGTATGTGTGGATGTGTGGATGTGTGGATGTGTGGATGTGTGTATGTGTGGATGTGTCGATGTGTCGATATGTCGATGTGTCGATGTGTCGAAGTGTCGATGTGTCGAAGTGTCGATCTGTCGATGTGAATGTGTGGATGTGTCGATGTGTATGTGTGGATGTGTCGATATTTCGATGTGTCGATGAGTCGATGTGTCGATGTGTCGATGTGTCGATGTGTCGAAATGTCGATGTGTATGTGTCGATGTGTCGATGTGTCGATGTGTCGATGTGTCGATGTGTCGATGTGTCGATGTGTGGATGTGTGGACGTGTGGATGTGTCGACGTGTCGATGTGTCGATGTGTCGATGTGTCGATGTGTCGAAGTGTGGATGTGTCGATGTGTTTATGTGTGTATGTGTGTATGTGTCGAAGTGTCGATGTGTCGATGTGTCGAAGTGTTGATTTGTCGATGTGTGGATGTGTGGATGTGTGGATGTGTCGATGTGTCGTCGATGTGTGGAGGTGTCGATGTGTCGATGTTTCGATGTTTCGATATGTCGATGTGTCGATGTTTCGATGAGTCGATGTGTCGATGTGTCGATGTGTCGATGTGTTGATGTGTCGATGTGTCGATGTGTCGATGTGTGGAGGTGTCGATGTGTCGATGTTTCGATGTTTCGATATGTCGATGTGTCGATGTTTCGATGAGTCGATGTGTCGATGTGTCGATGTGTTGATGTGTCGAAGTGTTGATTTGTCGATGTGTGGATGTGTGGATGTGTCGATGTGTCGTCGATGTGTCGATGTGTGGAGGTGTCGATGTGTCGATGTTTCGATGTTTCGATATGTCGATGTGTCGATGTTTCGATGAGTCGATGTGTCGATGTGTTGATGTGTTGATGTGTTGATGTGTCGATGTGTCGATGTGTCGATGTGTCGATGTGTCGATGTGTCGATGTGTCGATGTGTCGATGTGTCGATGTGTCGATGTGTCGATGTGTCGATGTGCCGATGTGTGGATGTGTAGATGTGTCGATGTGTCGATGTTTCGATGTGTCGATGTGTCGATGTGTCGATGTGTCGGTGTGTCGATGTGTCGATGTGTCGATATGTCGATGTGTCGATGTGTCGAAGTGTCGATGTGTCGAAGTGTCGATGTGTCGATGTGTATGTGTGGATGTGTATGTGTGGATGTGTCGATGTGTCGATATTTCGATGTGTCGATGAGTCGATGTGTCGATGTGTCGATGTGTCGATGTGTCGATGTGTCGATGTGTCGATGTGTCGATGTGTCGATGTGTCGAAATGTCGAAATGTCGATGTGTCGATGTGTCGATTTGTCGATGTGAAGATGTGTCGATGTGTCGATGTGTCGACGTGTCGACGTGTCGATGTGTCGATGTGTCTGTGTATCGATGTGTCGGTGTGTCGATGTGTCGATGTGTGTCGATGTGTCGATGTGTCGATGTGTCGATGTGTCGATGTGTCAATGTGTCGATGTGTCGATGTGTCGAAGTGTCGATGTGTCGAAGTGTCGATGTGTCGATGTGTCGATGTGTCGATGTGTCGATGTGTCGATGTGTCGATGTGTCGATGTGTCGATGTGTCGATGTGTCGATGAGTCGAAGTATCGATGTGTCGATGTGTCGGATGTGTCGATGTGCCGATGTGTCGATGTGTCGATGTGTCGAAGTGTTGATTTGTCGATGTGTGGTTGTGTGGATGTGTCGATGTGTGGATGTGTGGATGTGTGGATGTGTGGATGTGTGGATGTGTCGATGTGTCGATGTGTCGATGTGTCGATGTTTTGATGTGTCGATGTGTCGATGTGTGGATGTGTCGAAATGTTTAAGTGTTTATGTGTGTATGTGTCGATGTGTCGATGTGTGTCGATGTGTCGATGTGTCGATGTGTCGAAGTGTCGACGTGTCGAAGTGTCGAAGTGTCGATGTGTGGATGTATCGATGTGTGGATGTGTGGATGTGTCGATGTGTGGATGTGTCGATGTGTCGATGGGTCGATGTGTCGATGTGTCGATGTGTCGATGTGTGGATGTGTGGATGTGTGGATGTGTGGATGTGTGGATGTGTGGATTTGTGGATGTATCGATGTGTCGATGTGTCGATGTGTCGATGAGTCACTGTGTCGATGTGTCGATGTGTCGGTGTGTCGAAGTGTCCGATGTGTCCGATGTGTCTATGTGTTGATGTGTCGATGTGTCGATGTGTCGATTTGTGGATGTGTCGATGTGAAGATGTGAAGATGTGTCGATGTGTCGATGTGTCGATGTGTCGATGTGTGGATGTGTCGATGTGTGGATGTGTCGATGTGTCGATTTATCGATGTGTCGATGGGTCGATGTTTCGATGTGTCGATGTGTCGATGTGTGGATGTGTGGATAAGTGGATTTGTGGATGTGTCGATGTGTCGATGTGTGGATGTGTGGATGTGTGGATTTGTGGATGTGTCGATGTGTCGATATGTCGATATGTCGATGTGTCGATGTGTCGATGTGTCGATGTGTCGATGTGTCGATGTGTCGATGTTTGGATGTGTGGATAAGTGGATTTGTGGATGTGTCGATTTGTCGATGTGTTGATGTGTCGATAAGTCGATGAGTCGCTGTGTCGATGTGTCTAAGTGTCCGATGTGTCCGATGTGTCTGTGTGTTGATGTGTCGATGTGTCGATTTGTCGATGTGTCGATGAGTCGATGTGTCGATGTGTCGATGTGTCGATGTGTCGATGTGTCGATGTGTCGATGTGTGGATGTGTGGATGTGCCGATGTGTCGATGTGTCGATGTGTCGATGGGTCGATGTGTCGATGTGACGATGTGTCGATGTGTCTATGTGTCGATGTGTCGATTTGTCGATGTGTCGATGTATCGATGTGTCGATGGGTCGATGTGTCGATGTGTCGATGTGTCGATGAGTGGATGTGTGGATGTGTGGATTTGTGGATGTGTCGATTTGTCGATGTGTCGATGTGTCGATGTGTCGATGAGTGAATGTGTGGATGTGTGGATGTATCGAAATGTCGATGTGTCGATGTATCGAAGTGTCGATGTATCGATGTGTGAATGTGTGGATGTGTGGATGAGTGGATTTTTCGATGTGTCGATGTGTCGAGGTGTCGAAGTGTCGATGTGTCGAAGTGCCGATGTGTCGATGTGACGATGTGTCGATGTATCGATGTGTGGATGTGTGGATAATTGGATTTGTGGATGTGTTGATGGGTCGATGTATCGACGTGCCGATGTGTCGATGTGTCGATGTGTCGATGTGTCGAAGTGTCGATGTGTCGATGTATCGATGTGTCGATGTGTCGATGTGTCGATGTGTCGATGTGTCGATGTTTCGATGTGTCGATGTGTTGATGTGTCGATATGTCGATGTGTCGATGTGTCGATTTGTCGATGTGTGAATGAGTGGATGTGTGGATGTGTCGATGTGTCGAGGTGTCGAAGTGTCGATGTGTCGACGTGTATGTGTGGATGTTTCGATGTGTATGTGTGGATGTGTCGATGTGTCGATATTTCGATGTGTCGATGAGTCGATGTGTGGATGTGTGGATGTGTCGTTGTGTCGATGTGTCGAGGTGTCGAAGTGTCGATGTGTCGACGTGTATGTGTGGATGTGTCGATGTGTATGTTTGGATGTGTTGATGTGTCAATATTTCGATGTGTCGATGAGTCGATGTGTCGATGTGTCGATGAGTCGATGTGTTGATGTGTCGATGTGTCGATGTGTCGATGTGTCGATGTGTCGATGTGTCGATATGTCGATGTGTCGATGTGTCGATATGTCGATGTGTTGATGTGTCGTCGATGTGTCGATGTGTGGAGGTGTCGATGTGTCGATGTGTCGTTGTGTCAATGTTTCGATTTTTCGATATGTCGATGTGTCGATATGTCGACGTGACGATGTGTCGATGTGTCGATATGTCGATGAGTCGATGTGTCGATGTGTCGATGTGTGGATGTGTGGATTTGTGGATGTGTGGATTTGTGTAAGTGTCGATGTGTCTATGTGTCAATGTGTCGATGTGTCGATGTATCGATGTGTCGATGTGTCGATGTGTCGATGTGTCGGTGTGTCGATGTGTCGATGTGTCGATGTGTCGATGTGTCGATATGTCGATATGTCGATATGTCGATGTGTCGATGTGTCGATGTGTCGATGTGTCGATGTGTCGAAGTGTGTATGTGTCGAAGTGTCGATGTGTCGAATTGTCGATGTGTCGATGTGTGGATTTGTGGATGTGTGGATTTGTGTAAGTGTCGATATGTCTATGTGTCTATCTGTCGATGTGTCGATGTATCGATGTGTCGATGTGTCGATGTGTCGGTGTGTCGATGTGTCGACGTGTATGTGTGGATGTGTCGATGTGTCGAAGTGTCGATGTGTCGAATTGTCGATGTGTCGATGTGTGGATTTGTGTATGTGTGGATTTGTGTAAGTGTCGATGTGTCTATGTGTCTATGTGTGGATGTGTCGATGTATCGATGTGTCGATGTGTCGATGTATCGATGTGTCGATGTGTTGATGTGTCGATGTGTCGATGTGTCGATGTGTCGATGTTTCGATGTGTCGATGTGTGAATGTGTGGATGTGTGGATGTGTCGATGTGTCGAGGTGTCGAAGTGTCGATGTGTCGACGTGTATGTGTGGATGTGTCGATGTGTATGTGTGGATGTGTCGATGTGTCGATATTTCGATGTGTCGATGAGTCGATGTGTGGATGTGTGGATGTGTCGTTGTGTCGATGTGTCGAGGTGTCGAAGTGTCGATGTGTCGACGTGTATGTGTGGATGTGTCGATGTGTATGTGTGGATGTGTTGATGTGTCGATATTTCGATGTGTCGATGAGTCGATGTGTCGATGTGTCGATGTGTCGATGTGTCGATGTGTCGATATGTCGATGTGGCGATGTGTCGATATGTCGATGTGTTGATGTGTCGTCGATGTGTCGATGTGTGGAGGTGTCGATGTGTCGTTGTGTCGATGTTTCGATTTTTCGATATGTCGATGTGTCGATATGTCGACGTGACGATGTGTCGATGTGTCGATATGTCGATGAGTCGATGTGTCGATGTGTCGATGTGTCGATGTGTGGATGTGTGGATTTGTGGATGTGTGGATTTGTGTAAGTGTCGATGTGTCTATGTGTCTATGTGTCGATGTTTCGATGTATCGATGTATCGATGTGTCGATGTGTCGATGTGTCGGTGTGTCGATGTGTCGACGTGTATGTGTGGATGTGTCGATGTGTATGTGTGGATTTGTGGATGTGTGGACGTGTCGATGTGTCGATATTTCGATATTTCGATGTGTCGATGAGTCGATGTGTCGATGTGTCGATGTGTCGATGTTTTTATGTGTGTATGTGTGTATGTGTCGAAGTGTCGATGTGTCGATGTGTCGAAGTGTTGATTTGTCGATGTGTGGATGTGTGGATGTGTCGATGTGTCGTCGATGTGTCGATGTGTGGAGGTGTCGATGTGTCGATGTTTCGATGTTTCGATGTGTCGATGTGTCGATGTTTCGAAGTTTCGATGTTTCGATGTGTCGATGTGTCGATGTGTCGATGTGTCGATGTGTCGATGTGTTGATGTGTGTATGTGTGTATGTGTCGAAGTGTCGATGTGTCGATGTGTCGAAGTGTTGATTTGTCGATGTGTGGATGTGTGGATGTGTCGATGTGTCGATGTGTGGATGTGTCGATGTGTTGATGTGTCGATGTGTGGATGTGTCGATATGTCGATGTGTCGATGTGTGGATGTGTCGATGTTTTTATGTGTGTATGTGTGTATGTGTCGAAGTGTCGATGTGTCGATGTGTCGAAGTGTTGATTTGTCGATGTGTGGATGTGTGGATGTGTCGATGTGTCGTCGATGTGTCAATGTGTGGAGGTGTCGATGTGTCGATGTTTCGATGTTTCGATGTGTCGATGTGTCGATGTTTCGATGTTTCGATGTTTCGATGTGTCGATGTGTCGATGTGTCGATGTGTCGATGTGTCGATGTGTTGATGTGTCGATGTGTCGATGTTTCGATGTGTCGATGTGTGGATGTGTGGATGTGTAGATGTGTCGATGTGTGGATGTATAGATGTGTCGATGTGTCGGTGTGTCGATGTGTCGATGTGTCGATGTGTCGATGTGTCGATGTGTCGATGTGTCGATGTGTCGATGTGTCGATGTGTCGATGTGTTGATGTGTCGATGTGTCGATGTTTCGATGTGTCGATGTGTCGATGTGTGGATGTGTGGATGTGTAGATGTGTCGATGTGTGGATGTATAGATGTGTCGATGTGTCGGTGTGTCGATGTGTCGATGTGTCGATGTGTCGATGTGTCGATGTGTCGATGTGTCGATGTGTCGATGTGTCGATGTGTCGATGTGTCGATATGTCGATGTGTCGATGTGTCGATGTGTTGATGTGTCGATGTGTCGATGTGTCGATGTGTCGATGTGTCGATGTGTCGATGTGTGAATGTGTAGAAGTGTCGAAGTGTCGATGTGTCGATGTGTCGATGTGTCGATGTGTCGATGTGCCGATGTGTCGCTGTGTCGATGTGTCGATGTGTCGATGTGTTGACGTGTGGATGTGTGGAAGTGGCGATGTGTCGATGTGTCGTCGATGTGTCGATGTGTGGAGGTGTCGATGTGTGGATGTGTCGATGTGTCGATTTGTCGTCGATGTGTGGAGGTGTCGATGTGTCGATGTTTCGATGTTTCGATATGTTGATGTGTCGATGTGTCGATGTGCCGCTGTGTCGATGTGTCGATTTGTCGATGTGTCGATGTGTCGATTTGTCCGATGGGTCGATGTGTCTATGTGTTGAAGTGTCGATTATACGACCAGTGCTATGCTATGGCTGCGAAGCATGGACCCTAATTCAAGCCTCCGAAAACATGCTAGACATGCTAGTTCAGATAGCTTAAAAACTATTGGCACAGGAGCGATTCTCAACTTGCCTTCATGCCCATGGAATATACCCTTATTTCTCAACAAGAACGGCCTCTAGCGGCAAAGTCGGGTACATATGGAGAGGTAGCGACCGCAGCTATCACGCTCTGAAATCTCGTTCAGATACCTTAAAAACTGTGGGCACAGGAGCGATTCTCAACTTGCCTTCATGCCCATGGAATATACCGTTATTTCTCAGCAAGTACGGCCTCTAGCGGCAAGGTTGAATTGCCTATGGAGAGGTAGCGACCCTAGCTATCACGGGAGCGATTCTCAACTTGCTTTCATGCATATGGAATATACCGTTATTTCTCACCAAGTACGGCCTCTAGCCGCAAGGTTGGTTACCTATAAAGAGATAGCGAACGCAGCTATCACGCTCTGAAATCTCGTTCAGATACCTTAAAAACTGTGGGCACAGGAGCGATTCTCAACTTGCCTTCATGCCCATGGAATATACCGTTATTTCTCACCAAGGACGGCCTCTAGCGGCAGGGTTGGTTACCTATAAAGAGATAGCGAACGCAGCTATCACGCTCTGAAATCTCGTTCAGATACCTTAAAAACTGTGGGCACAGGAGCGATTCTCAACTTGCCTTCATGCCCATGGAATATATTGTTATTTCTCAGCAAGTACGGCCTCTAGCGGCAAGGTTGAATTGCCTATGGAGAGGTAGCGACCCTAGCTATCACGGGAGCGATTCTCAACTTGCCTTCATGCATATGGAATATACCGTTATTTCTCACCAAGTACGGCCTCTAGCCGCAAGTATGGGGTACTCGTGGAGAGGAAGCGACCGCAGCTATCACGCACTGAAATCCTATCTGTTAAGATAGCTTAAAACTGTGGGCACAATAGAGATTCTCGACTTGCGTTCATGCCTATGGAATATACAATTATTTCTCACCAAGCACAGCTTCTAGCGGCAAGGTTGGGATACCTGTGGAGAGGTAGCGACCGCAGCTATCAAGCGCGGAAATCCCGTTCAGATAACTTAAAAGCTGTGGGCACACGAGCGATTATCAACTTGCCTTCATGCCCATGGAATATACCGTTATTTCTCACCAATTACGGCCTCCAGCGGCAAGGTTGGGTACCTATGGAGAGGTAGCGACCGCAGCCATCAAGCACTGAAATCCCGTACAGATAGCTTAAAAACTGTGGGCACACGAGCGATTATCAACTTGAATTCATGCCCATGGAATAAACAATACCGTTATCTCTCACCAAGTACGGCCTCTAGCGGCAAGGTTGGGGTACCTATGGAGAGGTGGCGACCGTAGCTCTCACGCACTGAAATCCCGTTCAGGAGCGATTCTCAACTTGCCTTCATGCCCATGGAATATACCGTTATCTCTTAGCAAGTACGGCCTCTAGCGGCAAGGTTGGGGTACCTATGGAAAGGTAGCGACCGCAGCTATCACGGGAGCGATTCTCAACTTGCCTTCATGCCCATGGAATATACCGCTATTTCTCACCAAGTACGGCCTCTAGCGGCAAGATTGGGTACCTATGGAGAGGTATCAACCGCAGCTATCACGCATTGAAATCCCGTTCAGATAGCTTAAAAACTATGCGCACAGGAGCGATTCTCAGCTTTCCTTCATGCCCATGGAATATACCGTTTTTATACCCTAGACTTTTAGTATAGGGTATATTGTTTTTGTCACGACGGAAATATGTAACACCTTATAGGAGGCTCCGGAGGTATAGCAATGTATATATATAAATGATCAGGGTCACCTCCTGATTCGATTTAGCCATGTCTGTCTGTCTGTCTGTCCGTTCGCACGATAACTTTCGACAGAATGAAACTATAGCCTTGAAATTTTGGTCAGATGTTGAAAGTATAATCTAGTTGGTTGGTATTGAAATGGGCATGATCAGGCCAAGAGAACGCCTACCTCCCTTACATATGTAAAATATTTAAATGTATCCATAACTCCCGATTAAATAAACATGAAAAGCTCTAGCTTTGGGAGATTGCTCCTGAGGGTAATCTTATACTCTTCTGGAAAAATGAAATCGATCAGTTGAAAACTAACGGCAATTTTCTTACAAAGAGCCCCGTACTACCCTACTTTTCAGTTTTTTTGTCAATAACTCTTGAACAAATTGACGTAGACATCTGATTTTTGGTATATAACCCTGAGGGAAGAAGCTGCTTAAGGTTCTGTAAGTTGGGCGAAATCAGATCAAAGGAACACCTACCTCCCCTACAAATTTAAAAAAATTAATTATTCCTTTAATTACGATAACTTTCGATAAAATGATACTACCGAGTTAAAATTTGGTGGAATGTTGCTAATAAGACCTACTTTGGTGGTATTTAAAATGGGCAAGATCCGACTCAAGGAACACCCACCTCCCCTACAAATGAAACTTCAAATAAGCGATAACTTTTGATAGAATGAAGCCAGCAACTTGAAATTTTGGTAAAAAGTTGAAAGTGAGATTGAGTAAGTTGGCATTAAAGATGGGTAAAATCCGACATAAGGAACCCCTACCTCCCCTAGAAATGAAACTTAAAATAAGCGATAACTTGTGACAAAATAAAGCAAGCGACTTTAAATTTTGGTCAAACGTTTGTAGTAGGATCCAGTTGGCTAATATTGAAAATACGTAAAATCCGACCAACGAAACCCCTACTTCCCCTACAAATGAAACTTCAAATAAGCGATAACTTTCGATAGAGTGAAGCTAGAGACTTGAAATTTTGTTTAAATGTTTGTAGGGTGATCTAATTGGTTGGTGGCAATGATGGGCAAGATCCGACCCAAGGAACCCCTACCTCCCCTTCAAGTGAAACTTCAAATAAGCAATAACTTTCCATAGAATGAAGCTAGCGACTTGAAAAATTCGACAAATATTTGTAGAATGGGTTAGTTAGTTAATTGATTTTGAGAATGGTCAAGATCCTACTGAATGAGTGCCAACCTCCCCTATGAACTGGCCATTTAGAAGACCCATTCTTAATGCATATGGTCGTTGCCAATTGGTACTTTTGGTATCGCCACTAGGTCTGTACAAGTCTAGGGTAAGTACGCTTCGGCCTGGTTTCTCTTCAAGTACGCACTCTAGCGGCAAGGTTGGGATACCTATGGAGAGGTAGCGACCGCAGCTATCACGGAAGCGATTATCAGCTTGCCTTCATGCCCATGGAATATACCGTTATTTCTCACCAAGTACGGCCTCTAGCGGCAAGGTTGGGTACCTATGCAGAGGTAGCGACCGCAGCTATCAAGCACTGAAATCCCGTTCAGGAGCGATTCTCAACTTGCTTTCAAGCCCATGGAATATACTGTTATTTCCCAGCAAGTACGGCCTCTAGCGGCAAGGTTGGGGTACCTATGGAGAGGTAGCGACCGCAGCTATCACGCACAGAAATCCCGTTCAGATAGCTTAAAGACTGTTTCGCACAAGAGCGATTCTCGACTTGCATTCATGCCCAAGGTATATACCGTTATTTCCCAACAAGTACGGCTCTAGCGGCGAGGTTGGGGTACCTAGGGAGAGGTAGCGACCGTAGCTATCATGCAATGAAATCCCGTTCCGATAGCTTAAAAACAGTGGGCACAAGGGGGATTCAAAACTTGCATTCATGCCCATGGAATATACCGTTATTTCTCAGCAAATACGGCCTCTAGCGGCAAGGTAGCGACCGCAGCTATCACGCACTGAAATCCCGTTCAGGTAGCTTAAAAACTGTGGGCCCACGAGCGATTATCAGCTTGCCTTCATAACCATGGACTATACCGTTATTTCTCACCAAGTACGGCCTCTAGCGGCAAGGTTGGGTTACCTATGGATAGGTAGCGACCGTAGTTATCACGGGAGCGATTCTCAACATGCCTTCATGCATATGGAATATACCGTTATTTCTCACCAAGTACGGCCTCTAGCGGCAAGGTTGGGTACCTATGGAGAGGTAGCCACCGCAGCTATTAAGCACTGAAATCCCGTTCAGATAGCTTAAAAGCTGTGGGCACACGAGCGACTATCAACTTGTCTTCATGCCCATGGAATATACCGTTATTTCTCACCAAGTACGGCCTTTAGCGGCAAGGTTGGTTACCTATGGAGAGATAGCGACCGCAGCTATCACGCACTGAAATCCTGTTAAGATAGCTTAAAACTGTGGGCACAATAGAGATTCTCGACTTGCCTTCATGCCCATGGAATATACCGTTATTTCTCACCAAGTACGGCCTCTAGCGGCAAGGTTGGGATACCTATGGAGAGGAAGCTTCCGCAGCTATCAAGCACTGAAATTCCGTTCAGATAGCTTAAAAGCTGTGGGCACACGAGCGATAATCAACTTGCCTTTATGCCCATGGAATATACCGTTATTTCTCACCAAGTACGGCCTTTAGCGGCAAGGTTGGTTACCTATGGAGAGATAGCGACCGCAGCTATCACGCACTGAAATCCTGTTAAGATAGCTTAAAACTGTGGGCACAATAGAGATTCTCGACTTGCCTTCATGCCCATGGAATATACCGTTATTTCTCACCAAGTACGGCCTTTAGCGGCAAGGTTGGTTACCTATGGAGAGATAGCGACCGCAGCTATCACGCACTGAAATCCTGTTAAGATAGCTTAAAACTGTGGGCACAATAGAGATTCTCGACTTGCCTTCATGCCCATGGAATATACCGTTATTTCTCACCAAGTACGGCCTCTAGCGGCAAGGTTGGGGTACCAATGGAAAGGTAGCGACCGCAGCTATCACGGGAGCGATTCTCAACTTGCCTTCATGCCCATGGAATATACCGCTATTTCTCACCAAGTGCGGCCTCTAGCGGCAAGATTGTGTACCTATATAGAGGTTCCGACCGCAGCTATCACGCATTGAAATCCCGTTCAGATAGCTTAAAACTGTTTTGCACAGGAGCGATTCTCGACTTGCTTTCATTCCCAAGGAATATACCGTTATTTCTCCACAAGTACGGCTCTACCGGCAAGGTTGGGATACCTGTGGAGAGGTAGCGACCGTAGCTATCACGCAATGAAATCCCGTTCAGATAGCTTAAATACTGTGGGCACAGGAGCGATTCTCAGCATGCCTTCATGCCCATGGAATATACCGTTATTTCTCAGCAAGTACGGCCTCTAGCGGCAAGGTTGGAATACCTGTGGAGAGGTAGCGACCGCAGCTATCACGGGAGCTATTATCAGCTTGCCTTCATGCCCATGGAATATACCGTTATTTCTCTCCAAGTATGGCCTCTAGCAGCAAAGTTGGGTACCTATGGAGAGGTAGCGACCGCAGCTATCAAGCACTGAAATCTCGCTCAGGAGCGATTCTCAACTTGCTTTCATGCCCATGGAATATTCTGTTATTTCTCAGCAAGTACGGCCTCTAGCGGGAATGTTGGGGTACCTATGGAGAGGTAGCGACCGCAGCTATCACGCACAGAAAACCCGTTCAGATAGCTTAAAAACTGTTTTGCACAGGAGCGATCCTGGGCTTGCTTTCATGCCCAAGGAATATACCGTTATTTCTCACCAAGTACGGCTCTAGCGTCAAGGTTGGAATATCTGTGGAGAGGTAGCGACCGCAGCTATCACGGGAGCTATTATCAGCTTGCTTTCATGCCCATGGAATATACCGTTATTTCTCAGCAAGTACGGCCTCTAACGGCAAAGTTGGGTACCTATGGAGAGGTAGGGACCGCAGCTATCACGCACAGAAATCCCGTTCGGATAGCTTAAAAACTGTTTCGCACAAGAGCGATTCTCGACATGCTTTCATGCCCAAGGAATATACCGTTATTTCTCACCAAGTACGGCTCTAGCGGCGAGGTTGGGGTACCTAGGGAGAGGTAGCGACCGTAGCTATCACGCAATGAAATCCCGTTCCGATAGCTTAAGTACTGTGGGCACAGGAGCGATTTTCAACTTGCCTTCACGCCCATGGAATATACCGTTATTTCTCAGCAAGTACGGCATCTAGCGGCAAGGTTGGGATACTAATGGAGAGGTAGCGACCGCAGCTATCACGGGAGCGATTCTCAACTTGCCTTCATGCATATGGAATATACCGTTATTTCTCACCAAGTACGGCCTCTAGCGGCAAGGTTGGGTACCTATGGAGAGGTAGCCACCGCAGCTATTAAGCACTGAAATCCCGTTCAGATAGCTTAAAAGCTGTGGGCACACGAGCGATTATCAACTTGTCTTCATGCCCATGGAATATACCGTTATTTCTCACCAAGTACGGCCTTTAGCGGCAAGGTTGGGTACCTATGGAGAGATAGCGACCGCAGCTATCACGCACTGAAATCCTGTTAAGATAGCTTAAAACTGTGGGCACAATAGAGATTCTCGACTTGCCTTCATGCCCATGGAATATACCGTTATTTCTCACCAAGTACGGCCTCTAGCGGCAAGGTTGGGATACCTATGGAGAGGAAGCTTCCGCAGCTATCAAGCACTGAAATTCCGTTCAGATAGCTTAAAAGCTGTGGGCACACGAGCGATTATCAACTTGCCTTCATGCCCATGGAATATACCGTTATTTCTCACCAATTACGGCCTCCAGCGGCAAGGTTGGGTACCTATGGAGAGGTAGCGACCGCAGCCATCAAGCACTGAAATCCCGTACAGATAGCCTTAAAACTGTGGGCACACGAGCGATTATCAACTTGAATTCATGCCCATGGAATATACCGTTATCTCTCACCAAGTACGGCCTCAAGGGTCAAGGTTGGGGTACCTATGGAGAGGTAGCGACCGTAGCTCTCACGCACTGAAATCCCGTTCAGGAGCGATTCTCAGCTTGCTTTCATGCCCATGGAATATACCGTTATTTCTTAGCAAGTACGGCCTCTAGCGGCAAGGTTGGAATACCTGTGGAGAGGTAGCGACCGCAGCTATCACGGGAGCTATTATCAGCTTGCCTTCATGCCCATGGAATATACCGTTATTTCTCTCCAAGTATGGCCTCTAGCAGCAAAGTTGGGTACCTATGGAGAGGTAGCGACCGCAGCTATCAAGCACTGAAATCTCGCTCAGGAGCGATTCTCAACTTGCTTTCATGCCCATGGAATATTCTGTTATTTCTCAACAAGTACGGCCTCTAGCGGGAATGTTGGGGTACCTATGGAGAGGTAGCGACCGCAGCTATCACGCACAGAAAACCCGTTCAGATAGCTTAAAAACTGTTTTGCACAGGAGCGATCCCGGGCTTGCTTTCATGCCCAAGGAATATACCGTTATTTCTCACCAAGTACGGCTCTAGCGGCAAGGTTGGAATACCTGTGGAGAGGTAGCGACCGCAGCTATCACGGGAGCTATTATCAGCTTGCTTTCATGCCCATGGAATATACCGTTATTTCTCAGCAAGTACGGCCTCTAACGGCAAATTTGGGTACCTATGGAGAGGTAGGGACCGCAGCTATCACGCACAGAAATCCCGTTCGGATAGCTTAAAAACTGTTTCGCACAAGAGCGATTCTCGACATGCTTTCATGCCCAAGGAATATACCGTTATTTCTCACCAAGTACGGCTCTAGCGGCGAGGTTGGGGTACCTAGGGAGAGGTAGCGACCGTAGCTATCACGCAATGAAATCCCGTTCCGATAGCTTAAGAACTGTGGGCACAGGAGCGATTTTCAACTTGCCTTCACGCCCATGGAATATACCGTTATTTCTCAGCAAGTACGGCATCTAGCGGCAAGGTTGGGATACTTATGGAGAGGTAGCGACCGCAGCTATCACGGGAGCGATTCTCAACTTGCCTTCATGCCCATGGAATATACCGTTATTTCTCACCAAATACGGCCTCTACCGGCAAGGTTGGGTACCTATGGAGAGGTAGCGACCGCAGCTATCAAGCACTGAAATCCCGTTAAGATAGCTTAAAAACTGTGGGCACAATTGAGATTCTCGACTTGCCTTCATGCCCATGGAATATACCGTTATTTCTCAGCAATTACGGCCTCTAGCGGCAACGTTGGGTTACCTATGGATAGGTAGCGACAGTAGTTATCACGGGAGCGATTCTCGACTTGCCTTCATGCATATGGAATATACCATTACTTCTCACCAAGTACGGCCTCTGGCCGCAAGGTTGGGGTACTCGTGGAGAAGTAGCGACCGCAGCTATCACGAAATCACGTAAAGATAGATTAAAAGCTGTGGGAAGACGAGCGATTATCAGCTTGCCTTCATGCCCATGGAATATACCGTTATTTCTCAGCAAGTACGGCCTTTAGCGGCAAGGTTAATTACCTATGGAGAGATAGCGAACGCAGCTATCACGCACTGAAATCCCGTTCAGATAGCTTAAATACTGTGGGCACAGGAGCGATTCTCAGCTTGCCTTCATGCCCATGGAATATACCGTTATTTCTCAGCAAGTACGGCCTCTAGCCGCAAGTATGGAGTACTCGTGGAGAGGTAGCGTACGCAGCTATCACGCACCGAAATCCTGTTAAGATAGCTTAAAACTGTGGGCACAATATAGATTCTCGACTTGCCTTCATGAACATGGAATATACCGTTATTTCTCAGCAAGTACGGCTCTAGCGGCTAGGTTGGGGTACCTAGGGAGAGGTAGCGACAGCAGCTGTCAAGCACTGAAATCCCGTTCAGATAGCTTAAAAGCTGTGGGCACACGAGCGACTATCAACTTGCCTTCATGGCCGTGGAATATACCGTTATATCTCACCAATTACGGCCTCCAGCGGCAAGGTTGGGTACCTATGGAGAGGTAGCGACCGCAGCTATTAAGCACTGAAATCCCGTTCAGATAGCTTAAAAGCTGTGGGCACACGAGCGATTATCAACTTGCCTTCATGCCCATGGAATATACCGTTATTTCTCACCAAGTACGGCCTTTAGCGGCAAGGTTGGTTACCTATAAAGAGATAGCGACCGCAGCTATCACGCACTGAAATCCTGCTAAGATAGCTTAAAACTGTGGGCACAATAGAGATTCTCGACTTGCCTTCATGCCCATGGAATATACCGTTATTTCTCACCAAGTACGGCCTCTAGCGGCAAGGTTGGGATACCTACGGAGAGGAAGCTTCCGCAGCTATCAAGCACTGAAATCCCGTTCAGATAGCTTAAAAGCTGTGGGCACACGAGCGATTATCAACTTGCCTTCATGCCCATGGAATATACCGTTATTTCTCACCAATTACGGCCTCCAGCGGCAAGGTTGGGTACCTATGGAGAGGTAGCGACCGCAGCCATCAAGCACTGAAATCCCGTACAGATAGCTTAAAAACTGTGGGCCCTCGAGCGATTATCAGCTTGCCTTCATGCCCATGGACTATACCGTTATTTCTCACCAAATACGGCCTCTAGCGGCAAGGTTGGGTTACCTATGGATAGGTAGCGACCGTAGTTATCACGGGAGCTATTCTCAACTTGCTTTCATGCATATGGAATATACCGTTATTTCTCACCAAGTACGGCCTCTAGCGGCAAGGTTGGGTACCTATGGAGAGGTAGCCACCGCAGCTATTAAGCACTGAAATCCCGTTCAGATAGCTTAAAAGCTGTGGGCACACGAGCGATTATCAACTTGCCTTCATGCCCATGGAATATACCGTTATTTCTCACCAAGTACGGCCTTTAGCGGCAAGGTTGGTTACCTATGGAGAGATAGCGACCGCAGCTATCACGCGCTGAAATCCTGTTAAGATAGCTTAAAACTGTGGGCACAATAGAGATTCTCGACTTGCCTTCATGCCCATGGAATATACCGTTATTTCTCACCAAGTACGGCCTCTAGCGGCAAGGTTGGGATACCTACGGAGAGGAAGCTTCCGCAGCTATCAAGCACTGAAATCCCGTTCAGATAGCTTAAAAGCTGTGGGCACACGAGCGATTATCAACTTGCCTTTTGCCCATGGAATATACCGTTATTTCTCACCAATTACGGCCTCCAGCGGCAAGGTTGGGTACCTATGGAGAGGTAGCGACCGCAGCCATCAAGCACTGAAATCCCGTACAGATAGCTTAAAAACATAAAAGAACTACGATTGGGGTAAACCCCAATCATGCAATACTCTAGATGAATTTGAACCTGGTTTTTGAATCTAACTGATATTGTTAACTAAGTGCTAAGTACAAAATTTCAGCCCGATAAATTGTATACGTACTGAGTAAATAGGCTTAACGTATTTCTTGAAATAGTGCAGTTTGTATGGGAGGGGGTAGAAGGAGGGTGAGGATTACAATAAATTTTATAATGTAGGTTACAATTATCATAAAAGTGATATATTCAAAATTTCAAAGCAATATGTTTTATAATTTCTGAGAAAATCTGATTATTGTAAATTATCAAAAATGTGTCATTTTGTATGGGAGGGGGTAGACGGAGTAAGGGTAATCGATTACTTTTTTTGAATCTAACTGATATTGTTAATTAAGTGTTAAGTACAAAATTTCAGCCCGATAAATTGTATAGGTAATGAGTAAATTGGCTTAACGTATTTCATGAAATAGTGCAGTTTATATGGGAGGGGGTAGAAGGAGGGTGAGGATTACAATAAATTTTATAATGTAGGTTACAATTGTCATAAAAGTGATATTTTCAAAATTTCAAAGCAAGATGTTTTATAGTTTCTGAGAAAATCTGATTATTGTAAATTATCAAAAATGTGTCATTTTGTATGGGAGGGGGTAGACGGAGTAAGGGTAATCGATTAATTTTTTTGAATCTAACTGATATTGTTAATATAGTGTTAAGTACAAAATTTCAGCCCGATAAATTGTATACGTACTGAGTAAATTGGCTTAACGTATTTCATGAAATAGTGCAGTTTGTATGGGAGGGGGTAGAAGGAGGGTGAGGATTACAATAAGTTTTATAACATAGGTTATAATTATCATAAAAGTGATATATTAAAAATTTCAAAGCAATATGTTTTATAGTTTCTGAGAAAATCTGATTATTGTAAATTTTCAAAAATGTGTCATTTTGTATGGGAGGGGGTAGAAGGGGTGGAGCGATTTAGCCCGTTCACGAACTTAGCCTTCATTTTCTGTCAAAAGTAACGTGTGCAAAATTTGAACTTCATAGCTCAACGCGTTCTCGAGCTAGAGAGGTCACGGACGGACGGACGGACAGACGGACAGACGGACAGACGGACAGACGGACAGACGGACAGACGGACATCCGGTTTTGAGATATTCGAGTGATAGTATGAACTTCTGTATCATTCATTTTTTTCTGCGAGAATTATTTCTTAGCGTTACAAACTTTGTGGCAAACTTATAATACTCTCAGATTTCATCTAGAGTATAAAAAACTGTGGGCACACGAGCGATTATCAACTTGAATTCATGCCCATGGAATATACCGTTGTCTCTCACCAAGTACGGCCTCTAGCGGCAAGGTTGGGGTACCTATGGAGAGGTAGCGACCGTAGCTCTCACGCACTGAAATCCCGTTCAGGAGCGATTCTCAACTTGCCTTCATGCCCATGGAATATACTGTTATTTCTCAGCAAGTACGGCCTCTAGCGGCAAGGTTGGGGTACCTATGGAAACGTAGCGACCGCAGCCATCACGGGAGCGATTCTCAACTTGCCTTCATGCCCATGGAATATACCGCTATTTCTCACCAAGTACGGCCTCTAGCGGCAAGATTGTGTACCTATGGAGAGGTTCCGACCGCAGCTATCACGCATTGAAATCCCGTTCAGATAGCTTAAAACTGTTTTGCACAGGAGCGATTCTCAACTTGCTTTCATGCCCAAGGAATATACCGTTATTTCTCCCCAAGTACGGCTCTAGCGGCAAGGTTGGGATACCTGTGGAGAGGTGGCGACCGCAGCTATCACGGGAGCTATTATCAGCTTGCCTTCATGCCCATGGAATATACCGTTATTTCTCCCCAAGTACGGCCTCTAGCGGCAAAGTTGGGTACCTATGGAGAGGTAGCGACCGCAGCTATCAAGCACTGAAATCTCGCTCAGGAGCGATTCTCAACTTGCTTTCATGCCCATGGAATATTCTGTTATTTCTCAGCAAGTACGGCCTCTAGCGGGAATGTTGGGGTACCTATGGAGAGGAAGCGAAAGCAGCTATCACGCACAGAAATCCCGTTCAGATAGCTTAAAACTGTTTTGCACAGGAGCGATTCTCGACTTGCTTTCATGCCCAAGGAATATACCGTTATTTCTCAGCAAGTACGGCCTCTAGCGGCAAGGTTAATTACCTATGGAGAGATAGCGAACGCAGCTATCACGCACTGAAATCCCGTTCAGATAGCTTAAAAGCTGTGGGCACACGAGCGATTCTCAACTTGCCTTCATGCCCATGGAATATACCGTTATTTCTCACCAAATACGGCCTCTACCGGCAAGGTTGGGTACCTATGGAGAGGTAGCGACCGCAGCTATCAAGCACTGAAATCCCGTTCAGATAGCTTAAAAACTGTGGGCACAATAGAGATTCTCGACTTGCCTTCATGCATATGGAATATACCGTTACTTCTCACCAAGTACGGCCTCTGGCCGCAAGGTTGGGGTACTCGTGGAGAAGTAGCGACCGCAGCTATCACGAAATCACGTAAAGATAGCTTAAAAGCTGAGGGCACACGAGCGATTATCAGCTTGCCTTCATGCCCATGGAATACACCGTTATTTCTCAGCAAGTACGGCCTCTAGCGGCAAGGTTAATTACCTATGGAGAGATAGCGAACGCAGCTATCACGCACTGAAATCCCGTTCAGATAGCTTAAAAGCTGTGGGCACACGAGCGATTATCAGCTTGCCTTCATGCCCATGGAATATACCGTTATTTCTCACCAAGTACGGCTTCTAGCGGCAAGGTTGGTTACCTATGGAGAGATAGCGAACGCAGCTATAACGCACTGAAATCCCGTTCAGATAGCATAAAAACTGTGGGCACAGGAGCGATTCTCAGCTTGCCTTCACGCCCATGGAATATACCGTTATTTCTCAGCAAGTACGGCCTCTAGCCGCAAGTATGGAGTACTCGTGGAGAGGTAGCGTACGCAGCTATCACGCACCGAAATCCTGTTAAGATAGCTTAAAACTGTGGGCACAATATAGATTCTCGACTTGCCTTCATGAACATGGAATATACCGTTATTTCTCAGCAAGTACGGCTCTAGCGGCTAGGTTGGGGTACCTAGGGAGAGGTAGCGACAGCAGCTGTCAAGCACTGAAATCCCGTTCAGATTGCTTAAAAGCTGTGGGCACACGAGCGATTATCAACTTGCTTTCATGCCCATGGAATATACCGTTATATCTCACCAATTACGGCCTCCAGCGGCAAGGTTGGGTACCTATGGAGAGGTAGCGACCGCAGCCTTTAAGCACTGAAATCCCGTACAGATAGCTTAAAAACTGTGGGCACACGAGCGATTATCAACTTGAATTCATGCCCATGGAATATACCGTTATCTCTCACCAAGTACGGCCTCTAGCGGCAAGGTTGGGTTACCTATGGAGAGGTAGCGACCGTAGCTCTCACGCACTGAAATCCCGTTCAGGAGCGATTCTCAACTTGCCTTCATGCCCATGGAATATACCGTTATTTCACACCAAGTACAGCCTCTAGCGGCAAGGTTGGGGTACCTATTGAAAGGTAGCGACCGCAGCTCTCACTGGAGCGATTCTCAGCTTGCCTTCATGCCCATGGAATATACCGTTATTTCTCACCAAGTACGGCCTCTAGCGGCAAGATTGGGTACCTATGGTGAGGTACCGACCGCAGCTATCAGGCATTGAAATCCCGTCCAGATAGCTTAAAAACTATGCGCACAGGAGCGATTCTCAACTTATACTGTTATTTCTCAGCAAGTACGGCCTCTAGCGGCAAGGTTGGGGTACCTATGGAAAGGTAGCGACCGCAGCTATCACGCACAGAAATCCCGTTCAGATAGCTTAAAACTGTTTTGCACAGGAGCGATTCTCGACTTGCTTTCATGCCCAAGGAATATACCGTTATTTCTCACCAAGTACGGCTCTAGCGGCAAGGTTGGGATACCTGTGGAGGGGTAGTAACCGCAGCTATCACGGGAGCTACTATCAGCTTGCTTTCATGCCCAT
Organism: Chloromyia formosa; assembly: GCA_964017055.1. Classification (NCBI taxonomy): domain Eukaryota; kingdom Metazoa; phylum Arthropoda; class Insecta; order Diptera; family Stratiomyidae; genus Chloromyia; species Chloromyia formosa. The sequence goes on along the minus strand of OZ024816.1, from coordinate 58,737,207 downwards.
GGAATATACCGTTATTTCTCCCCAAGTACGGCCTCTAGCGGCAAAGTTGGTTACCTATGGAGAGGTAGCGACCGCAGCTGTCAAGCACTGAAATCCCGCTCAGGAGCGATTATCAACTCGCTTTCATGCCCATGGAATATACTGTTATTTTTTTAGCAAGTACGGCTTCTAGCGGCAAGGTTGGGGTACCTATGGAGAGGTAGCGACCGCAGCTATAACGCACAGAAATCCCGTTCGGATAGCTTAAAAACTGTTTCGCACAAGAGCGATTCTCGACTTGCTTTCATGCCCAAAGAATATACCGTTATTTCTCACCAAGTACGGCTCTAGCGGCGAGGTTGGGGTACCTAGGGAGAGGTAGCGACCGCAGCTATCACGCAATGAAATCCCGTTCCGATAGCTTAAGAACTGTGGGCACAGGAGCGATTCTCAACTTGCCTTCACGCCCATGGAATATACCGTTATTTCTCAGCAAGTACGGCATCTAGCGGCATGGTTGGGATACTTATGGAGAGGTAGCGACCGCAGCTATCACGGGAGCGATTCTCAACTTGCCTTCATGCCCATGGAATATACCGTTATTTCTCACCAAATACGGCCTCTACCGGCAAGGTTGGGTACCTATGGAGAGGTAGCGACCGCAGCTATCAAGCACTGAAATCCCGTTCAGATAGCTTAAAAACTGTGGGCACAATAGAGATTCTCGACTTGCCTTCATGCCCATGGAATATACCGTTATTTCTCAGCAAGTACGGCCTCTAGCGGCAAGGTTGGGTTACCTATGGATAGGTAGCGACAGTAGTTATCACGGGAGCGATTCTCAACTTGCCTTCATGCATATGGAATAAACCGTTACTTCTCACCAAGTACGGCCTCTGGCCGCAAGGTTGGGGTACTCGTGGAGAAGTAGCGACCGCAGCTATCACGAAATCACGTAAAGATAGCTTAAAAGCTGTGGGCACACGAGCGATTATCAGCTTGCCTTCATGCCCATGGAATATACCGTTATTTCTCAGCAAGTACGGCCTCTAGCGGCAAGGTTAATTACCTATGGAGAGATAGCGAACGCAGCTATCACGCACTGAAATCCCGTTCAGATAGCTTAAAAGCTGTGGTCACACGAGCGATTATCAGCTTGCCTTCATGCCCATGGAATATACCGTTATTTCTCACCAAGTACGGCTTCTAGCGGCAAGGTTGGTTACCTATGGAGAGACAGCGAACGCAGCTATAACGCACTGAAATCCCGTTCAGATAACATAAAAACTGTGGGCACAGGAGCGATTCTCAGCTTGCCTTCATGCCCATGGAATATACCGTTATTTCTCAGCAAGTACGGCCTCTAGCCGCAAGTATGGAGTACTCGTGGAGAGGTAGCGTACGCAGCTATCACGCACCGAAATCCTGTTGAGATAGCTTAAAACTGTGGGCACAATATAGATTCTCGACTTGCCTTCATGAACATGGAATATACCGTTATTTCTCAGCAAGTACGGCTCTAGCGGCTAGGTTGGGGTACCTAGGGAAAGGTAGCGACAGCAGCTGTCAAGCACTGAAATCCCGTTCAGATAGCTTAAAAGCTGTGGGCACACGAGCGATTATCAACTTGCTTTCATGCCCATGGAATATACCGTTATATCTCACCAATTACGGCCTCCAGCGGCAAGGTTGGGTACCTATGGAGAGGTAGCGACCGCAGCCTTTAAGCACTGAAATCCCGTACAGATAGCTTAAAAACTGTGGGCACACGAGCGATTATCAACTTGAATTCATGCCCATGGAATATACCGTTATCTCTCACCAAGTACGGCCTCTAGCGGCAAGGTTGGGGTACCTATGGAGAGGTAGCGACCGTAGCTCTCACGCACTGAAATCCCGTTCAGGAGCGATTCTCAACTTGCCTTCATGCCCATGGAATATACCGTTATTTCACACCAAGTACAGCCTCTAGCGGCAAGGTTGGGGTACCTATTGAAAGGTAGCGACCGCAGCTCTCACTGGAGCGATTCTCAGCTTGCCTTCATGCCCATGGAATATACCGTTATTTCTCACCAAGTACGCCTCTAGCGGCAAGATTGGGTACCTATGGTGAGGTACCGACCGCAGCTATCAGGCATTGAAATCCCGTCCAGATAGCTTAAAGTGAAAAAGTATCTACACTGCATGCAGATACATCGGAACATGGATATGTCTTATGCCTACCGAAAGCGTGGGATGTGTTTTGTCGAATGATTTCATCCAGTATAACTATACTGGGATCTTTATAAAACGTCGATATCTTCAACACAACAGGTTCCACGCAGTCGGTAGCCAAAGGCATATCCATGTTTCGATGTATCTGCATGCAGTGTAGATAGTTTGTATAATTTTTCAAGACATAGTGTACAGGAGAATACAAATTAACCCAACCGTTGCCCCGTGTGTGGATCAAGCGATCATACACTCTAAATATTGTATATGCGCCTGTGCTTCGTTAGTACGTAAATCCGCGATCGATCGCGTCAAGCCGCGGTCTAGCTAAACACACTTACTATTAGATACTTAGATAGTACTCGTCTAAGTCTAAAGACGGTAAGCGCGACAACACAATTTTATTGCCTTAACGTTTATTATCCGCGCTGCACAAACTGCATCATTTGCACTATGCTCCTCACTAAATCAGAATTGTGCACTGAGTCGATATATCAGCGATCGTGATAGTACGCGGTATGCGCGATTGGTGACGTTGGTGACACTGATTTCAGTCGGCTGGATGGGATGGGGCCATCACAAGAAGGGGGGGGGGGGGGGGATCCGCCGCGGAAGTGTAGTCCACGGTCCGTGGAGCAAGCATCTCTTTCGCACTGTCGCCGATGACGAAGCAACACCCGTCCATTGATTGAACTTCTTCGACTCAACCGTCTCTCCATTGCGTGCATACGAGTGTGTGTGTGTGTGAAGTTGAAGCTATTTCCCGACCTACCCCAACGATTTTCTTATTCAGTCAGGTTAGTGACGTAATTGATGAAAACAAATAGATTGGTGTGAAGGAGGAGTCATAGCGCAGTGCAAGAGTGAGGGAGACAGGTTGTCTGGATGTGGCTGGTGTTGTGAACACCGTATGTGGAGCTTTTGTTCTATGTTTATAGCACGTAGTATAAATCCGCCATTTTGTTCTATATGTTTATTGCACGTGCGGTGGGGGCCCACATTGTGAGCCAATCAGACCTCAAATCGCCTCCATTGCAAATGCACAACCTCAGTCGCTGGATCACCCGATTGGGCTCGAATGAACTTCATCCGCTCTCGCTCATCTTCGGGGGGCGGGAATTATGTACACTCTCTCAAATTGCGTCTGCGCATGTCCAAGTGTTAGTCGAACTGACTACTTGCTACTTTTTCTGGGATCCTAGTGATTCAGATTGTATAATGGGTGCTATTTTAAATCGGCCACTACATTCATTCTTGCCGTCCACAACGTCAACCTTTATCGCTATCAAATCAACATCTCAACATGTACACACAAGATCCCCGCAAGTGCGCCGCCCGCGCGGATCCACAAGCAACAGCCATGCACAATGACCACTTCACTCAAGCGACATGCACAACCAGAATAGAAAATTTTCAATGGGCTTGTTTCCTCTTCTGACCCCCGAGTAGAAAATGATACAAAGTATCTAGACTGCATGCAGATACATCGAAACGTGGACATGTCTTATGCCTACCGAAAGCGTGGGATGTGTTTTGTCGAATGATTTCATCAATTATAACTATACTGGTATCTTTATAAAACTTACGTCGATATCTTCAACACAACAGGTTACACGCAGTCGGTAGCCAAAGACATATCTATGTTTCGATGTATCTGCATGCAGTGTAGATACTTTGTATCATTTCCCACCAAAAGCCAATAACCTGTCTTCCAAGAACCGATTCCCGTTAAACCCGCCCCAAATCAAAGTTAACACCCCCTTAAGAGACAGAGAGACATACCCCATTGAAAGCTAACGTCCCCATATGAACCGGATACACCCGTTCTAATGAGATTGAATACCCAACCACATGAGACACGCCCTATTGAAAGTCAACCTTTATGCTGCTAATAAAATACATCGTACCGTATGTGGAGATTTTGTTCTATGTTTATAACACGTAGTATAAATCCGCCATTTTGTTCTATATGTTTATTGCACATGTGGTGGGAGCCCACATTGTGAACCAGTCAGACCTCAAATCGCCGCCATTGCAAATGCACAGCCACAGTTGCTGGATCACCCGATTTGGATAGAATGAACTTCACTCATCTTCGGGGCGGGAACTATGTACACTGTCTCAAATTGCGTCTGCGCATGCCCAAGTGTTAGTCGCACTGACTACTTGCTACTTTTTCTGGGATCCTAGTGATTCAGATAGTACAATGTGTGCTATTTTAAATCGGCCACTACATTCATTCTTGCCGTCCACAACGTGAATCAACATCAATCAACATCTCAACATGTACACACAAGATCCCCGCAAGCGCGCCGCCCGCGCGGATCCACAAGCAACAGCCATGCACAATGACCACTTCACTCTAACGACATGCACAACCAGAATAGAAAATTTTTCAATGGGCTTGTTTCCTCTTCTGACCCCCGAGTAGAAAAACAGACATTTCGTGTGACGGGCAGATTTTTAGGATGACCCCCAGCTATAAGACATATCCATGTCAAAACAGACATTTCGTGTGACGGACAGATTTTTAGGATGACCCCCAGCTATAAGACATATCCATGTCAAAACTATGCGCACAGGAGCGATTCTCAACTTGCCTTCATGCCCATGGAATATACCGTTTTTTCTCTTCAAGTACGCCCTCTAGCGGCAAGGTTGGGATACCTATGGAGAGGTAGCGACCGCAGCTATCACGGGAGCGATTATCAGCTTGCCTTCATGCCCATGGAATATACCGTTATTTCTCACCAAGTACGGCCTCTAGCGGCAAGGTTGGGTACCTACGGAGAGGTAGCGACCGCAGCTATCAAGCACTGAAATCCCGCTCAGGAGCGATTCTCAACTTGCTTTAATGCCCATGGAATATACTGTTATTTCTCAGCAAGTACGGCCTCTGGCGGGAAGGTTGGGGTACCTATGGAGAGGTAGCGACCGCACCTATCACGCACGGAAATCCCGTTCAGTAGCTTAAAAACTGTTTTGCACAGGAGCGATTCTCGACTTGCCTTCATGCCCAAGGAATATAAGTTAAGTTTTTATTAGCGACGGTAGCCAAAAAAACACAAATGTTTTATTATTTTCGTCTTTATTGCTCGGATTCTAAATATCGACTGACTGTTTTACAAACTACAATAGAATCAATTATTTCCTTAGCCTAATTCCGCTGCGTCTGCAGATTGCATTTTACTCATTCTTGGAAAATATGTCGGTGCATAATTATGATGTATTTTGCTGATGCACGTGTTGGGCCGGATGCGCGTGGCTAACTCTACCCTCTTTCAGATTCGATCGTCCTCGATCGCTAGAAAAATGGGATGTCGTTGAACTTCAGCGGTGGTTTTGCTGACGGGCTCTTAGGTGTGGATGTTTTAGAATTTCTTCCTTCCGTGATATTTCCTGTCTCGATGGTGATTTTATTTTTATATCCTAGACTTTTAGTATAGGGTATATTGTTTTTGTCACGACGGAAATATGTAACACCTTAAAGGAGGCTCCGGAGGTATTGCAATGTATATATATAAATGATCAGGGTCACCTCCTGATTCGATTAAGCCATGTCTGTCTGTCTGTCTGTCCGTCTGTCCGTCTGTCTGTCTGTCTGTCCGTTCGCACGATAACTTTCGATAGAATGAAGCTGGAGCCTTGAAATTTTGGCTAGATGTTGGAAGTATGATCTAGTTGGTTGGTATTGAAAATGGGCATGATCAGGCCAAGAGAACGCCTACCTCCCCTACATATGTAAAATAATTAAATGTATTTATAACTCCCGATTAAATAAACATGAAAACCTCTAGCTTTGGTAGATTGCTCGTGATGGTAATCTTATACTCCTTTGGAAAAATAAGATCGATCAGTTCAAAACTAACGGTAATTTTCTTACAAAGAGCCCCGTACTACCCTACTTTTCAGGTTTTTTGTCCATAACTCTTCAACCAATTGACGTAGACATCTGATTTTTGGCATGTAACCCTGGGGTGAGAAGCTGCTTAGGTTTTGCGAAGTTGGGAATAATCAGATCAAAGGAACGCCTACCTCCCCTACAAAATTCAAAAAATTAAATATTATTTTAATTACGATAACTTTCGATAGAATGACACTAGCAAGTTGAAAATTTGGCAGAATGTTGGTAGTAAGGTCTTATTAGTTAGCACTGAAAATGGGCAAGATCCGACCTAAGGAACCCCTACCTCCCCTTCAAATGAAACTTAGAATAAGCGATTACTTTTGATACAATGAAGCCAGCAGCTTGAAATTTTTGTCAAATGTTTGAAGTGAGATTGAGTTAGTTGGCATTAAAGACGGGTTAGATCCGACCTAAGGAACCCCTACCTCCCCTAGAGATGACACTTAAAACAAGCGATAACTTACGACAAAATAAAGCTAGCGACTTGAAATTTTGGCCAAATGTTTGTAGTAGTATCCAGTTGGCTAACATTGAAAATGCGTAAAATCCGACCAACGAAACCCCTACTTCCCCTACAAACGAAACTTCAAATAAGCGATATCTTTCGATAGAGTGAAGCTAGAGACTTAAAATTTTGTTTGAATGTTTGTAGGGTGATCTAATTGGTTGGTGGCAATGATGGGCAAGATTCACCAAACGAAACCTCTACCTCCCCTACAAGTGAGACTTCAAATAAGCAATAACTTTCGATGGAATGAAGCTAGCAACTTGAAAAATTCAACAAATATTTGTAGAATGGGTTAGTTAATTCATTTTGAGAATGGTCAAGATCTCCCTGAATGAGTGCTAACCTCCCCTATAAACTGGCTATATAGGAAACTCACTTTTAATGCATGGTCGTTGCCAATATTACTTTTGGTGTCACCACTAGGTCTGTACAAGTCTAGGGTATATACGCTTCGGACTCCGGGCCGAAGCGAAGCTTCGGCCTGGTTTTGTTTTTCACAGGTACGCCGGATAACTAAGAAGGACAGAATAAGTCCCATGGATGCAATAAGGCCATAAGTAAAATAGTGATCAGATGTTTGTCCTTTTCCGAGTTCATCAGATTGATTGTCCTGGTATTGTTAATTTGGATCTCATGCATCGTTTCCATGGAGATAATTTCTCTAAACTTGTTGTTTTCGGTCGCTCGTTGAAGGATGGGCGGTAGTTCTTGTAGAAATGATGTTTCGATAGAGATGAATTGTTTTCCGTTTATTGATATGGTCGAATTTTGGAATTTAATCAGGAATGTGCCGTTCAGCTCGTGCGTCCCCTCTTGTGTAGTTAGATTGCCGGAAAATTGATTGAGGAGTATTGTGCCGGAAGAGATTTGGTCGATAGTTGGAATGTGTTGACTGCTGGTCCTCGAACATGAAGCGCTTGTACTTTTCAGAAGGTTTGGAATACAGGGTGTTTTGCTAATGTCTACTAAGTTATTTTGTTTACAAATAGATATGAAATTTATGGTTTTACATTCTTTTTCGATGCCGAAAATCTTTGTACCTGATTTAGCAATTCTGTTATAAGGAATTTCATTGACAAAATTGTTTCTTTTAATTGGTTTGATTAACAATGTTTGATAAATTTCTGGCGTGGCTAACGGAATATTTATAATATACAGGATTGAAGATGAATTTGCTATTATTTTAATTTCGGAAAAATTTAGGGCCTCTTCTATTGTTGAATATGGTAACATATCTTTATCTATTACATCTTTAGCAATTTTAATTTCGGATTTTGACAATACTAGTGAATTTATGATCCCAATTTTGGCCCAGTGAATGGCATGGCTGATATTTTCTAACTCTTCCCTGATTATTTTAATTTTGAATTCTAGATCTAACACTGTGGTAAGACTCATTTGGCTATTTTCCCTTAATAAATTTTGAATGTCGTTAGTGATTCTCGTGATGTTATTAATCCGTTCGTTATAGACGCGGTTTATGACGACCTGTCTATTGTTGTTTTGCAGGACGTCCGTGATTTTCTCTTTGATGGTAACGAAATCTTCATGGTCGGGATTGCCTGCAATCCATTTCCATGCCGATCCAATGAAATTTAGCGACCTTCGAATTTTTCTCGGTTTCAGATTTTGGATAAGTTGGTGAATTCGCTGGATCTCGTTTATTGGGTATGAGGAAAGGGAATTGTGTTGGAATGTAGAGAGGTTAAGGATTGGTTCAATTTGTGATATCAATCGTTCGTACTGGTCAAGTTCGATTACATGTATAATCTTAAAGTTACCGTCCTGTAGTCGAGTCTGTCCTGTGTGGAAAGTCACTATGTGCGCGTTGGAGTAGTCCAATATTTGAACGTTAGCGTAAATAGGCGTTAAACTGGATCTGAAGTGGAAGATTAGTTGCGGATGTTACTCTTGTGAACTATTTTTCCGGTTTCTGTTAGTATGATCGTGTTGTGATTTTCTTTGACGACTTCTTGTCTGTACCTAGGTGTTAGTTTGGATCCTTTTCGTTTGTTCGGTTTCACGTAAATAACTTCTCCTATGTCGTAAGTCTTTGTCGTTTGTCTAGTCTTGTTGTGTGTCTTAAGGTCTGTCTCCTGTTTCTTCTTCAGCCTTTCGATGTTGCTCAATCGGATGTTCTTAAATTGTTCGGGATTAATTCCGGGGACTCGACCGAGGTAAAGTTCGACTGGCTTTTTACCCGTGGTCGAGTGGATGGTAAAGTTGTACTCGTTTACGGCACGTTGTAAAAGCTCTTCGAAATTACGCGGAGGGTCGTCCCTTTTAAGGCATCTCATGATCTCTCCGAGCGTGGAGTGCCATCGCTCCACCTGTCCATTTACCTCGCTTTTGTACGGCGGTGTAGTATAGACAGAGATCTTTAGTTCATCTTCCATAATGGATCTTATTGAGGCTGACCTGAGAGAACCCTCGTTGTCGATGACGATTCTCTCGGGGATACAGAAAAAGAATAACAAATCGAGTAACGGTTGCCTTATATCTTCAGCGGACTTGGACGCGATTATTTTAGCCTGGCCAAATTTCATGAACTTGTCCACAGCTGTCAATACACGATGTTTATACCCTAGACTTTTAGTATAGGGTATATTGTTTTTGTCACGACGGAAATATGTAACACCTTAAAGGAGGCTCCGGAGGTATAGCAATGTATATATATAAATGATCAGGGTCACCTCCTGATTCGATTTAGCCATGTTTGTCTGTCTGTCTGTCTGTCTGTCTGTCCGTTCGCACGATAACTTTCGATAGAATGAAGCTAGAGCCTTGAAATTTTGGTCAGATGTTGGAAGTATGATCTAGTTGGTTGGTATTGAAAATGGGCATGATCAGGCCAAGAGAACGCCTACCTCCCCTACATATGTAAAATACTTAAATGTATACATAACTCCCCATTAAATAAACATGAAAAGCTCTAGCTTTGGTAGATTGCTCGTGAGGGTGATCTTATACTATCTTGGCAAAATAAAATCGATCAGTTGAAAACTAACGGCAATTTTCTTACAAAGAGCCCCGTACTACCCTACTTTTCAGGTTTTTTGTCCATAACTCTTGAACGAATTGACGTAGACATCTGATTTTTGGTATGTAACCCTGAAGTAAGAAGTTGCTTAAGTTTTAGTAAGTTGGCCATAATCAGATCAAAGGAACGCCTACCTCCCCTACAAAATTAAAAAAATTAAATATTATTTTACTTTAATTACGATTACTTTCCATAGAATGACAACAGCGAGTTGAAAATTTGGCAGAACGTTGGTAGTAACATCGTGTTAGTTGGTATTGAAAATGGGCAAGATCTGACTTAAGGAACCCCTACCTCCCCTACAAATGAAACTTCAAATAAGCGATAACTTTTGAGAGAATGAAGCCAGCGACTTGAAATTTTGGTCTAATGTTTGAAGTGAGATTGAGTTAGTTGGCATTAAGGACGGGTTAGATCAGACCTAAGGAACCCCTACCTCCCCTAGAAATAAAATTTTAAATAAGCGATAACTTACGACAAAATAAAGCTAGCGACTTGAAATTTTGGTCAAATATTTGTAGTGGTATCCAGTTGGCTAACACTGAAAATACGGAAAATCTGACCAATGACACCCCTGCTTCCCCTACAAATGAAACTTCAAATAAGCGATAACTTTCGATAGAGTAAAGCTAGACACCTGACATCTTTCTCTTAATGTTTGTAGGGTGATCTAATTGGTTGGTGGCTATGATGGGCAAGATCCGATCCAAGGAACTTCTACCACCTCTGCAAGTGAGGCTTCAAATAAGCAATAACTTTCGATAGAATGAAGCTAGCCACTTGAAAAATTCGACAAATATTTGCAGAATGGGTAAGTTAATTGATTTTTAGAATGGCCAAGAACCTCATGAATGTATGTCAACCTCCCCTATAAACTGGCCATATAGGAAACTCACTTTTAATGCATATGGTCGTTGCCAATTGGTACTTTTGGTATCACCACTAGGTCTGTACAAGTCTAGGGTATATACGCTTCGGACTCCGGGCCGAAGCGAAGCTTCGGCCTGGTTTCTCTTCAAGTACGCACTCTAGCGGCAAGGTTGGGATACCTATGGAGAGGTAGCGACCGCAGCTATCACGGGAGCGATTATCAGCTTGCTTTCATGTCCATGGAATATACCGTTATTTCTCACCAAGTACGGCCTCTAGCGGCAAGGTTGGAGTACCTATGGAGAGGTAGCGACCGCAGCTATCACGGGAGCGATTCTCAACTTGCCTTCATGCCCATGGAATATACCGTTATTTCTCACCAAGTACGGCCTCCAGCGGCAAGTTTGGGTACCTATGAAGAGATATCGACCGCAGATATCACGCACTGAAATCCCGTTCAGATAGTTTAAAAACTGTGCGCACAGGAGCGATTCTCAACTTGCTTTCATGCCCATGGAATATACCGTTTTTATACCCTAGACTTTTAGTATAGGGTATATTGTTTTTGTCACGACGGAAATGTGTAACACCTTAAAGGAGGCTCCGGAGGTATTGCAATGTATATATATAAATGATCAGGGTCACCTCCTGATTCGATTTAGCTATGTCTGTCTGTCTGTCTGTCTGTCTGTCTGTCTGTCCGTCTGTCTGTCTGTCTGTCTGTCCGTCTGTCTGTCCGTTCGCACGATAACTTTCGATAGAATGAAGCTAGGGCCATGAAATTTTGGTCAATTGTTGGTAGTATGATCTAGTTGGATGGTATTGAAATTGGGCATAATCTGGTCAAGAGAACGCCTACCTCCTATCTACATATGTAAAATATTTAAATGTATCTATAACTCCCGATTAAAAAATCATGAAAAGCTCTAGCTTTGGTATATTACTAGTGAGGGTATTCTTATATTCTCCTGGGAAAATAAAATCGATCAGTTTGAAAACTAACGGTAATTTTCTTACAAACAGCCCCGTACTACCCTACTTTTCTGGTTTTTTATCTATAACTCTTGAACCAATTGACGTAGACACCTGATTTTTGGCATGTAACCCTGAGGAAAGAAGCTGCTTGAGTTTTAGTAAGTTGGGCATAATCAGATCAAAGGAACGCCTACCTCCCCTACAAAATTCCAAAAATTAAATATTATTTTAATTACGATAACTTTCGATAGAATGACACTAGCGAGTTGAAAATTTGGCAGAATGTTGGTAGTAAGATCTAGTTAGTTGTTATTGAAAATGTGTAAGATCCGACCCAAGGAACCCCTACCTCCCCTAGAAATGAAACTTAAAATAAGCGATAACTAACGGCAAAATAAAGCTAGCGACTTGAAATTTTGGCCAGCAGCGGTATCCAGTTGGCTGATATTGAAAATACGTAAAATCCGACTAACGAAACCCCTACTTCCCCTATAAATGAACTTCAAATAAGCGATAACTTTCGATAGGGTGAAGCTAGAGACTTGAATTTTTTTTAAATGTTTGTAGGGTGATCTAATTAGTGATGTGTGATAATGATGGGCAAGATCCGACCCAAGGAACCCCTACCTCCCCTACAAGTGAAACTTCAAATAAGCAATAACTTTCTATAGAATAAAGCTAGCGACTTGAAAAATTCGACAAATATTTGTAGAATGTGTTAGTTCATTGAGTTTGAGAATGGTCAAGGTCCTCCTGAATGGGTGCCAACCTCCCCTATAAACTGGCCGTATAGGAAACTCACTTTTAATGCAAACGGTCGTTGCCAATTGGTACTTTCTGTTTCACCACTAGGTCTGTACAAGTCTAGGTTATATACGCTTCGGACTCCGGGCCGAAGCGAAGCTTCGGCCTGGTTTTCTGTTGAGAATAGATCAAGGTGAACCGTATGACCTGGGTAAGAAGGTATTGGTGTTGGACACAGGGAGGGTTTGTTGGGGTGCCTATCATATTTGTTTTCCTTACAGGTTTGGCACCGTTTCGCAATGGCTTTAATTTTGGCTGACATTCTCGGAAAATAGAAGTTCTCTAAGAGCTGCATCCTATTTTCCTCGGCATTGCGGTGTGCTCTCCGGTGTACTTGGAGGATTCTTTCGTTTTGCAAGGCCTCGCTGGGAATATCCTCGACGAGTTTTCGGGAGAATCTGGTTCGATAGTTCCTAAAGTGATGAGGATAAATCTCCTGGATTTTTCCCATCACTTCTTCGGAGGTGTAAATTCCATTTAGGATAGTTGGGCTCAGATATCTCTTGAGAATACTTGTGAGCTGTTCCTCGGTGTAAGTAGGCCTTGTTATAATGTGCCGGTAGTAATTGTCGAAGGGATTAGTAATCTGGTAACTATCTTCTTCACCTACTTGCAATAAGAGTTGGTTGCGAAAGGCGTTGATTGGTGTTTCTACAGTGGTTATCAGCTCTTGTGGTGAACTGTCGTCACTGTGTTCGGTGGGTGTTAGCGAATTTACAGGAGTCTTTTGCGGTGGTCTTGACAATGAATCCGCAACCAAATTCGTCCTGCCTGGCTTGTACTTAAGCTCATAGTTAAACTCTTCCAAAAAGGATTTCCACCTTTTGAGTTTACTATTTGTGTTCCTATTGCTAAGAGCAAAAGTCAAGGGCTGGTGGTCTGTGAAGATGGTAACCCGTTGAGGGCCATAAAGATAGTTCCTAAGAGAAGTCAGAGCCCACACAATAGCGAGCATTTCCTTCTCGTTCGTTGCGTAACTTTCTTCTGTTTTCGTCAACGTTCGAGAAAGGAAAGTTATTGGCCGCTTGCCTTGTGAGAGGACCGCACCGATTGCGTATTCGGAAGCGTCGGTCGTGAGCTCGAATTTTTCTTGAAAATTTGGATGAGCGAGTACGACATCCTTTGAAATAAGACAGTTTTTCAATTTATCGAAGGCCATTAAAGCTTGTGAATCCAAATGAATGATCTTATTTTTAGAGTGTTTGGTGGATCGCCTCGTAGGAGTGTTGTCAGCGGCTTTGCTATCTTCGCATAATCTTGGATAAAACGGCGGTAGTAGCCGGACATTCCCAGGAATGATCTCAATTCCTTGAGGGTTTTAGGTGGCGGCATGTTGGCAATCGCCAGTACCTTTTTAGGGTTGGTCTTAATTCCCTCTTCGCTGACGACGTATCCTAGAAACTCTACTTCTTTCCGAAGGAATTCGCACTTGTCCGATTGGATTTTGAAATTTGCGGCCTCTAGGGTACTGAAAATTTTGTCCAAATTCTCAAGATGTTGTTTCTCGTTTTTACCGAAGACGATAATATCGTCAATATAGACGTAACAGCGCGTGCCGATATGCTCTCGGAGCACGTCGTCAAGAGTCCTCTGAAATATTGAGGGCGCGTTTTTCAGGCCGAAGGGGAGTCGAGTGAACTCGAACTTCCCGTTGTTGACAGAAAAGGCCGTTTTTTCAACGTCAGATTCTTTTAGCGGAATCTGATGAAAACCGCTCTTAAGGTCGAGTACTGAGAAAATGCTGTTTTCACCGAGATTGGCGAGAACTTCATTTATTTCGGGTATTGGGTAGGTATCTGCAATTGTAACCGTGTTGAGTTTTCGGTGGTCTATGACTAACCGATACTTCCTTTCGCCCGAGGCGTCAGGTTTTTTTCCGACAACCCAGACTGGAGAATTGTAGGGCGATTTGGAAGGCCTAATGATGCCATCTTTGAGCATCTTGTTAATTTGCTTTTCCACTTCGTGTTTTAAAGCTCTCGGATAAGGGTAGGATTTACTGTATATTGGGTCGTCCGTTGTTGTCCTGATTTCGCCTTTAACTCGTGTAGAGTAGGTTAACTTCTCGTCTGGTTCAGATAAAAGGTTACGGTGTCTGTGAATTATGTATTTGAGGTTACGAGTCTGGTCTTCATTGAGGTGGTCCGTCCTAAGGTTTATGGAGTTGACTGTTTCAGATAGGTGTTCCTTCAGGGGAATTTTCAGATTGGAATCTAAAATCATATGTCCTTTGTTCGTGTGAATAACGGCATTCAAACACTTAAGAGTGTCGTTACCAATTATCCCGTCAAAGGATATAAGGGACGGGAGAATAAAAAATTTCAATTTAGGTATGTCGGGTCCGAATAGTTGTACATAAGTGTGGTGGGTGATGCTAACGTTACCACCGACGGAATTTGCAAGAAATAGTTTTTCGTTAGGAATTGGGCGTCTTATATGACGTGGTTGAATATAGTTCCTGTTGGAACCAGTATCCACCAAAAATTTTAGAATTTCTCCGCTCCTCGCAACATATTCGAAGTATGGTAGCGAAGAGCGTTTTAATCTAAAAAAATGATACAAAGTATCTACACTGCATGCAGATACATCGGAACATGGATATGTCTTTGGCTACCGACTGCGTGGAACCTGTTGTGTTGAAGATATCGACGTAAGTTTTATAAAGATCCCAGTATAGTTATACTGGATGAATTCATTCGACAAAACACGTCCCACGCTTTCGGTAGCCATAAGATGTACCGATGTATCTGCATGCAGTGTAGATACTTTGTATCATTTTCAAGACATACCGTCCCGCATAGTGTACAGGAGAATACAAATTAACCCAACCGTTGACCCGTGTGTGGATCAAGCGATCATACACTCTACATATTTATATGCGCCTGTGCTTCGTTAGTACGTCAATCCGCGATCGATCGCGTCAAGCCGCGGTCTAGCTAAACACACTTACTATTAGATACTTACATAGATAGTACTCGTCTAAGTCTAAAGACGCAGACGGTAAGCGCGACAACACAATTTTATTGCATTAACGTTTACGTTATCCGCGCTGCACAAACTGCATCATCTGCACTATTCTCCTCACTAAATCAGAATTGTGCACTGTAAGTTGATATATCATCGATCGTGATAGTACGCGGTATGCGCGATACAAGTACGGTCGTAAGTTCCTTACATCCACGGGAAAAACACGTTGGTGACCTTGGTGACACTGATTTCAGTCGGCTGGATGGGATTGGCCATCACAAGAAAGGGGTGGATCCGCCGCGGAAGTGTAGTCCAAGGTCCGTGGAGCAAGCATCTCTTTCGCACTGTCGCCGATGACGAAGCAACGCCCATCCATTGAACTTCTTCGACTCAACCGTCTCTCCATTGCCTGCATACGAGTGTGTGTGTGAAGTTGAAGCTATTTCCCGACCTACCCCAACGATTTTCTTACTGAGTCAGGTTAGTGACTAATTGATGAAAACAAAAAGATTGCTGTGAAGGAGGAGCCATAGCGCTGTGCACGAGTGAGGGAGACAGGTTGTCTGGATGTGGCTGGTGTTGTGAGCAGATTTGAATCACGAGGGGATGGCAGTTGAATGATGTTGACTTGTTTTATGGGTGCCTGGTTGTTTAGTCAGTTCATGATGCGAAGTTTTTCGATTTTCGTGAGTTCCCTTTGATGACTGACTCGGATTGACTGAGGATCGGCCACTACATTCATAGAACTCGGAAAAATTTTCAATGGGCTTGTTTCCTCTTCTGACCCCCGAGTAGAAAAACAGACATTTCGTGTGACGGACAGATTTTTAGGATGACCCCCAGCTATAAGACATATCCATGTCAATATATGTCTTCCCATTGTTCTGGTTGTTCTTGTTCGGAATAATCTGTTAAAGGTTGGTCGTCTTCGTCCTTGTATGTCTGTTCGTATTCGTCTTTGCATGTCTGTTCGTATTCGTCTTGGGTTGGTTCGTCATCGTTGTTTAAGTCGGTGTGAAAGATTCGTTGGAATTTCTGTCCTGCATAGTATTGTTGAGGTTGCGTGCGTTTCTGGGGTCTGTCGTTAGGTCGTGGTCTGTTGGTGTAATTTACCATGCGAGTTCTTATGGACTCGTCGACGTCCATTGGCTCCGGTCGTCCTTGGGGTTTCGGAGGAGGTATTGGTGCGGCTCTTTGTTGGTGATAATTATTTTGCCAAGGCTGCCGACTGAATTGAGGTCCTTGCGGAGCACGAGGGTTGTGAACTAGTTCCGGGAAGAACGTACCTCTTGGAGCTGGAATGGGATTGGGGTGCGATCTTGGCGTTGGAGTGGGATTCGTTCTAGGAGGCAGATTCACTCTTCTGGGAGGAACGGGAGGTGGTTGGTAATGTTGATTTCTGGCTGGGATGTGAGAGGAATTGGCGTGCTGCGTGCGGTAATTGACGTTTTGTAGTTTCAAACAATAATGAAGGGCCTGTGGCAGATCGGCGGGATCACGCATGCTCAAAAGTTTTGGCAAATCGCCTTCGAGTCCCCTAACGAATGTGTCTAGGGCCTTTGCTCTGTATGACTGAGTCATGACGTTTAGAGCATCTTGGCTCAGTTCCATAGAACCTAGTTTGTTAAGGATCAAGGACAACTGATGGTAAACTGCCTGGTAGAATTCGGGTATAGTGTTCCGACCTTGGACGAGGGTAGTCATCTGGTACTCTAAGGTACCGATGTCCCTTTTGTCGGCATAATGTAGGGACAGACATTTCGAGATGCGATCCCAGTTGAGGGGAGTATTGTACGATTCAAGCGCCACATCTGCTTGGCCGACAATTTTATTTCGTATTACCGAAAGTATTCCGTAATACTTGGGCGTTCCTTTGAGGTGTTGATAAATCCTCAGGATACGCTCCACACTCTTCTTCCATGAATTAAATTCTCCGGCATGTCCTGAGAACTCCCTAAGGCTCTTCACGACATCCGGGATTTTGTCCATGTCGGATAGCACTCTATCGACTCCAATGTTGATTGGCACGTCATAGTCTTCGCTATTATCCGACGCAGGATTCATGAGCGAATTAAACAGCTCTCTTCCTTGGACACATAACGCTTCTCGCACGATATTGGTTATCATCGAGACGAGTTGTTCGTTATTCGACCGCGCGGTCGGGCCTTCATTATTTGCGTTAGACGCGGAGGCTGCGTTAGACGCGGAGGCTGCGTTAGACGCGGAGGCGGCGTTGGCGGCGGCTTCGTTTAATATGGCAGGTCTAATGAGATTCGGTGGGTTTGACATCGTTTGACACGAGATAAATTCGATTTGGGTGTTCGAAAAAATTTAGGTATGCGCACAACTTAAAGATACACGAAATTTAGGTGTTCGAAAAGTTTAGATGAAAAGTGATCGGAATTGATATGGAAATGGATCGATGTCCTAACAACTGAATTTCTCGCGGAGTTCAACAGAACGACTATTCACTGCCTTTTTGGTTGAGTCGAGACACGGAATTAACAAAATCACAAGCACTAGACACTTTAGTTTTAGTATCCGGAAGATATTTGGGGAAAATAAAGAAATGGCTTACTTACATTAGAATAAAAATGTATGGCGACGCTAGCATGTTCGGGTTCTGGACCATTCGTATCGAAGGGGCGGCTAGAAGTTGGTTGTCCTTCGCTTTCCTTTTTGTTACTCTTGAACTACTCGGGGGCCACTTCCTTCTTCCGTTGTCGGGCTGGTGACTTGGTTGATCACTTGTGTAAATCGCGACGATGCGTTTTGGTTAATCGCGTAACTCACGATAATTAACACTCCCGTTTTACAAACGTTGCGAATGGTCCCTGCTCGGGCGCCAGTTAAGTTTTTATTAGCGACGGTAGCCAAAAAAACACAAATGTTTTATTATTTTCGTCTTTATTGCTCGGATTCTAAATATCGACTGACTGTTTTACAAACTACAATAGAATCAATTATTTCCTTAGCCTAATTCCGCTGCGTCTGCAGATTGCATTTTACTCATTCTTGGAAAATATGTCGGTGCATAATTATGATGTATTTTGCTGATGCACGTGTTGGGCCGGATGCGCGTGGCTAACTTATACCGTTATTTCTCACCAAGAACGGCTCTAGTGGCAAGGTTGGGATACCTGTGGAGAGGTAGCGACCGTAGCTATCACGGGAGCTATTATCAGCTTGCCTTCATGCCCATGGAATATACCGTCATTTCTCACTAAGTACGGCCTCTAGCGGCAAAGTTGGGTACCTATGGAGAGGTAACGACCGCAGCTATCAAGCACTGAAATCCCGCTCAGGAGCGATTTTCAACTTGCCTTCATACCCATGGAATATACTGTATTTGTCAGCAAGTAAGGCCTCTAGCGGTAAAGTTGGGGTACCTATGGACAGGTAGCGACCGCAGCTATCAAGCACTGAAATCCCGCTCAGGAGCGATTCTCAACTTGCTTTCATGCCCATGGAATATACTGTTATTTCTCAGCAAGTACGGCCTCTAGCGGCAAGGTTGGGGTACCTATGGAGAAGTAGCGACCGCAGCTATCACGCACAGAAATCCCGTTCGGATAGCTTAAAAACTGTTTCGCACAAGAGCGATTCTCGACTGGCCTTCATGCCCAAGGAATATACCGTTATTTCTCACCAAGTACGGCTCTAGCGGCGAGGTTGGTGTACCTAGGGAGAGGTAGCGACCGTAGCTATCACGCAATGAAATCCCGTTCCGATAGCTTAAAAACTGTGGGCACAGGAGGGATTCACAACTTGCCTTCATGCCCATGGAATATACCGTTATTACTCAGCAAGTACGGCCTCTAGCGGCAAGGTTGGGGTACCTATGGAGAGGTAGCGACCGCAGCTATCACGCACAGAAATCTCGTTCAGATAGCTTAAAAACTGTTTTGCACAGAAGCGATTCTCGACTTGCCTTCATGCCCAAGGAATATACCGTTATATCTCACCAAGTACGGCCTCTAGCGGCAAGGTTGGGATACCTATGGAGAGGTAGCGACCGCAGCTATCACGGGAGCGATTCTCAACTTGCCTTCATGCCCATGGAATATACCGTTATTTCTCACCAAATACGGCCTCTAACGGCAAGGTTGGGTACCTATAGAGAGGTAGCGACCGCAGCTACCAAGCACTGAAATCCCGTTCAGATACCTTAAAAACCATGGACACATGAGCGATTCTCGGCTTGCTTTCATGCACTTTGAATATACCGTTATCTCTCAGCAAGTACGGCCTCTAGCGGCAAGGTTGTTTACCTATAAAGAGATAGCGAATGCAGCTATCACGCACTGAAATCCCGTTCAGATAGCTTAAAAACTGTGGGCACAATAGAGATTCTCGACTTGCCTTCATGTTCATGGAATATACCGTTATTTCTCACCAATTACGGCCTCCAGCGGCAAGGTTGGGTACCTATGGAGAGGCAGCGACCGCAGCCATCAAGCACTGTCAACCCGTACAGATGGCTTACAAACTGTGGGCACACGAGCGATTATCAACTTGAATTCATGCCCATGGAATATACCGCTATTTCTCACCAAGTACGGCCTCTAGCGGCAAGATTGGGTACCTATGGAGAGGTACCGACCGCAGCAATCACGCATTGAAATCCCGTCCAGATAGCTTAAAACTATGCGCACAGGAGCGATTCTCAACTTGCCTTCATGCCCATGGAATATACTGTTATTTCTCAGCAAGTACGGCCTCTAGCGGGAAGGTTGGGGTATTTGTCAAAAGGCAGCGATTGC
This sequence comes from Chloromyia formosa, assembly GCA_964017055.1. Taxonomy (NCBI): domain Eukaryota; kingdom Metazoa; phylum Arthropoda; class Insecta; order Diptera; family Stratiomyidae; genus Chloromyia; species Chloromyia formosa. Next base: position 58,717,183 of record OZ024816.1, on the reverse strand, counting down.
AGCTATCACGCACTGAAATCCCGTTCAGACAGCTTGAAAACTATGGGCACAGGAGCGATTCTCAACTTGCTTTCATGCCCATGGCATATGCCATTATTTGTCACCAAGTACGGCCTCTAGCGGCAGGTTGGGTAAATATGGAGAGGTAGCGACCGCAGCTATCACGGGAGCGATTTTAACTTGCCTTCATGCCCATGGAATATACCGCTATTTCTCACCAAGTACGGCCTCTAGCGGCAAGATTGGGTACCTATGGAGAGGTACCGACCGCAGCAATCACGCATTGAAATCCCGTCCAGATAGCTTAAAACTATGCGCACAGGAGCGATTCTCAACTTGCCTTCATGCCCATGGAATATACTGTTATTTCTCAGCAAGTACGGCCTCTAGCGGGAAGGTTGGGGTACCTATGGAGAGGTAGCGACCGCAGCTATCACGCACTGAAATCCCGTGCAGATAGCTTAAAAACTGTTTTGCACAGGAGCGATTTTCGACTTGCCTTCATGCCCAAGGAATATACCGTTATTTCTCACCAAGTACGGCCTCTAGCCGCAAGTATGGGGTACTCGTGGAGAGGTAGCGACCGCAGCTATCACGCACTGAAATCCCGTTCAGATAGCTTAAAAACTATGGGCACAGGAGCGATTCTCAACTTGCCTTCATGCCCATGGTATATACCGTTATTTCTCACCAAGTACGGCCTCTAGCGGCAAGGTTGGGATACCTATGGAGAGGAAGCGACCGCAGCTGTCACGGGAGCGATTCTCAACTTGCCTTCATGCCCATGGAATATACCGTTATTTCTCCAAATACGGCCCCTACCGGCAAGGTTGGGTACCTATGGAGACGTAGCGACCGCAGCTATCAAGCACTAAAATCCCGTTCAGATAGCTTAAAAACTGTGGGCACAATAGAGATTCTCGACTTGCCTTCATGCCCATGGAATATACCGTTATTTCTCAGCAAGTACGCCCTCTAGCGGCAAGGTTGGGATACCTATGGAGAGGTAGCGACCGCAGCTATCACGGGAGCGATTATCAGCTTGCCTTCATGCCCATGGAATATACCGTTATTTCTCACCAAGTACGGCCTTTAGCGGCAAGGTTGGGTACCTATGGAGAGGTAGCGACCGCCGCTATCAAGCACTGAAATTCCGTTCAGGAGCGATTCTCAACTTGCCTTCAAGCCCATGGAATATACTGTTACTTATCAGCAAGTAAGGCCTCTAGCGGTATGGTTGGGGTACCTATGGAGAGGTAGCGACCGCAGATATCACGCACAGAAATCCCTTTCAGTTAGCTTAAAAACTGTTTTGCACAGAAGCGATTCTCTACTTGCCTTCATGCCCAAGGAATATACCGTTATTTCTCACCAAGTACGGCCTCTAGCGGCAAGGTTGGGATACCTATGGGGAGGTAGCGACCGCAGCTATCACGCACTGAAATCCCGTTCAGATAGCTTAAAAACTGTGGGCACACGAGCGATTATCAACTTGAACTCATGCCCATGGAATATACAATACCGTTATCACTCACCAAGTACGGCCTCTAGCGGCAAGGTTGGGGTACCTATGGAGAGGTGGCGACTGTAGCTCTCACGCACTGAAAACCCCTTCAGGAGCGATTCTCAACTTGCCTTCATGCCCATGGAATATACCGCTATTTCTCACCAAGTACGGCCTCTAGCGGCAAAATTGGGTACCTATGGAGAGGTACCAACCGCAGCTATCACGCATTGAAATCCCGTTCAGATAGCTTAAGAACTATGCGCACAGGAGCGATTCTCAACTTGCCTTCATGCCCATGGAATATACCGTTTTTTCTCTTCAAGTACGCCCTCTTGCGGCAAGGTTGGGATACCTATGGAGAGGTAGCGACCGCAGCTATCACGGGAGCGATTATCAGCTTGCCTTCATGCCCATGGAATATACCGTTATTTCTCACCAAGTACGGCCTCAAGCGGCAAGGTTGGGTACCTATGGAGAGGTAGCGACCGCCGCTATCAAGCACTGAAATTCCGTTCAGGAGCGATTCTCAACTTTCCTTCATTCCCATGGAAAAAACTGTTATTTATCAGCAAGTAAGGCCTCTAGCGGTAAGGTTGGGGTACCTATGGACAGGTAGCGACCGCAGCTATCAAGCGCTGAAATCCCGCTCAAGAGCGATTTTCAACTTGCTTTCATGCCCATGGAATATACTGTTATTTCTCAGCAAGTACGGCCTCTAGCGGGAAGGTTGGGGTACCTATGGAGAGGTAGCGACCGCAGATATAACGCACAGAAATCCCGTTCAGATAGCTTAAAAACTGTTTTGCACAGAAGCGATTCTCGACGTGCCTTCATGCCCAAGGAATATACCGTTATTTCTCACCAAGTACGGCTCTAGCGGCGAGGTTGGGGTACCTAGGGAGAGGTAGCGACCGTAGCTATCAGGCAATGAAATCCCGTTCAGATAGCTTAAAAACTGTGGGCACAGGATGGATTCACAACTTGCCGTCATGAACATGGAATATACCGTTATTTCTCAGCAAGTACGGCCTCTAGTGGCAAGGTTGGGGTACCTATGGAGAGGTAGCGACCGCAGCTATCACGCACAGAAATCCCGTTCAGATAGCTTAAAAACTGTTTTGCACAGGAGCGATTCTCGACTTGTCTTCATGCCCAAGGAATATACCTTTATTTCTCACCAAATACGGCCTCTAGCGGCAAGGTTGGGTACCTATGGAGAGGTAGCGACCGCAGCTATTAAGCACTGAAATCCCGTTCAGATAGCTTAAAAGCTGTGGGCACACGAGCGATTATCGACTTGCCTTAATGCCCATGGAATATACCGTTATTTCTCACCAAGTACGGCCTCTAGCGGCAAGGTTGGTTACCTATGGAGAGATAGCGAACGCAGCTATCACGCTCTGAAATCCCGTTCAGATAGCTTAAAAACTGTGGGCACAGGAGCGATTCTCAACTTGCCTTCATGTCCATGGCATATACCGTTATTTCTCAGCAAGTACGGCCTCTAGCGGCAAGGTTGAATTGCCTATGGAGAGGTAGCGACCGTAGCTATCACGGGAGCGATTCTCAACTTGCCTTCATGCCCATTGAATATACCGTTATTTCTCACTAAGTACGGCCTCTAGCGGCAAGGTTGGTTACCTATGGAGAGATAGCGGACGCAGCTATCACGCTCTGAAATCCCGTTCAGATAGCTTAAAAACTGTGGGCACAGGAGCGATTCTCAGCTTGCCTTCATGCCCATGTAATATACCGTTATTTCTTACCAAGTACGGCCTCTAGCGGCAAGGTTGGTTACCTATGGAGAGATTGCGACCGTAGCTATCACGCACTGAAATCCTGTTAAGATAGCTTAAAACTGTGGGCACAGGAGCGATTCTCGACTTGCCTTCATGCTCATGGAATATACCGTTATTTCTCACCAAGTACGGCCTCTAGCGGCAAGGTTGGGATACCTATGGAGAGGTAGCGACCGCAGCTATCAAGCACGGAAATCCCGTTCAGATAGTTTAAAAGCTGTGGGCACACGAGCGATTATCAACTTGCCTTCATGCCCATGGAATATACCGTTATTTCTCACCAATTACGGCCTCCAGCTTCAAGGTTGGGTACCTATGGAGAGGTAGCGACCGCAGCCATCAAGCACTGAAATCCCGTACAGATAGCTTAAAAACTGTGGGCACAGGAGCGATTCTCGACTTGCCTTCATGCTCATGGAATATACTGTTATTTCTCACCAAGTACGGCCTCTAGCGGCAAGGTTGGGATACCTATGGAGAGGTAGCGACGCAGCTAGCAAGCACGGAAATCCCGTTCAGATAGTTTAAAAGCTGTGGGCACACGAGCGATTATCAGCTTGCCTTCATGCCCATGGAATATACCGTTATTTTTCACCAAATACGGCCTCCAGCTTCAAGGTTGGGTACCTATGGAGAGGTAGCGACCGCAGCCATCAAGCACTGAAATCCCGTACAGATAGCTTAAAAACTGTGGGCACACGAGCGATTATCAACTTGAATTCATGCCCATGGAATATACCGTTATTTCTCACCAAGTACGGCCTCTAGCGGCAAGGTTGGGGTACCTATGGAGAAGTAGCGACCGTAGCTCTCACGCACTGAAATCCCGTTCAGGAGCGATTCTCAACTTGACTTCATGCCCATGGAATATACCGCTATTTCTCACCAAGTACGGCCTCTAGCGGCAAGATTGGGTACCTATGGAGAGGTACCGACCGCAGCTATCACGCATAGAAATCCCGTTCAGATAGCTTAAAAACTATGCGCACAGGAGCGATTCTCAACTTGCCTTCATGCCCATGGAATATACCGTTTTTTCTCTTCAAGTACGCCCTCTAGCGGCAAGGTTGGGATACCTATGGAGAGGTAGCGACCGCAGCTATCACGGGAGCGATTATCAGCTTGCCTTCATGCCCATGGAGTATACCGTTATTTCTCACCAAGTACGGCCTCTAGCGGCAAGGTTGGGTACCTACGGAGAGGTAGCGACCGCAGCTATCAAGCACTGAAATCCCGTTCAGGAGCGATTCTCAACTTGCCTTCATGCCCATGGAATACACTGTTATTTCTCAGCAAGTACGGCCTCTAGCGGTAAGGTTGGGTACCTATGGAGAGGTAGCGACCGCAGCTATAAAGCACTGAAATCCCGTTCTTTAGCGATTCTCAACTTGCTTTCATGCCCATGGAATATACTGTTATTTATCAGCAAGTAAGGCCTCTAGTGGCAAGGTTGGGATACCTATGGAGAGGTAGCGACCGCAGCTATCACGGGAGCGATTCTCAACTTAACTTCATGCCCATGGAATATACCGTTATTTCTCACCAAATAAGGCCTCTAGCGGCAAGATTGTTTACCTATTGAGAGGTACCGACCGCAGCTATCACGCATAGAAATCCCGTTCAGATAGCTTAAAAACTGTGGGCACAATAGAGGTTCTCGACTTGCCTTCATGCACATGGAATATACCGTTATTTCTCAGCACGGACGGCCTCTAGCGGCAAGGTTTAGGTATTTGTCAAAAGGTAGCAATTGCAGCTATCACGCACTGAAATCCCGGTCAGATAGCTTAAAAACTATGGGCACAGGATCGATTCTCAACTTGCCTTCATGCCCATGGCATATGCCGTTTTTTCTCACCAAGTACGGCCTCTAGCGGCAAGGTTGGGATACTTATGGGGAGGTAGCGACCGCAGCTATCACGGGAGCGATTCTCAACTTGCCTTAATGCCCATGGAATATACGGTTATTTCTCACCAAATACGGCCTCTAGCGGCAAGGTTGGGTTACCTATGGATAGGTAGCGACCGTAGTTATCACGGGAGCGATTCTCAACTTGCCTTCATGCCCATGGAATATACCGTTATTTCTCAGCAAGTACGGCCTCCAGCCGCAAGGTTGGGGTACTCGTGGAGAAATAGCGACCGCAGCTATCACGAAATCCCGTAAAGATAGCTTAAAAATTGTGGGCACAGGAGAGATTCTCAGCTTGCTTTCAAGCCCATGGAATATACCGTTAATTCTCACCAAATACGGCCTCTAGCGGCAAGTTTGTGTACCTATGGAGAGGTAGCGACCGCAGCTATCAAGCACTGAAATCCCGTTCAGATAGCTTAAAAACTGTGGGCACAATAGAAATTCTCGACTTGCCTTCATGCCCATGGAATATACCGTTATTTCTCAGCAAGTACGGCCTCTAGCGGCAAGGTTGGGTTACCTATGGATAGGTAGCGACCGTAGTAATCACGGGAGCGATTCTCAACTTGCCTTCATGCATATGGAATATACCGTCATTTCTCACCAAGTACGGCCTCTAGCCGCAAGGTTGGGGTACTCGTGGAGAAGTAGCGTCCGCAGCTATCACGAAATCCCGTAAAGATAGCTTAAAAATTGTGGGCACAGGAGAGATTCTCAGCTTGCTTTCAAGCACATGGTATATACCGTTAATTTTCACCAAATACGGCCTCTAGCGGCAAGTTTGGGTACCTATGGAGAGGCAGCGACCGCAGCTATTAAGCAATGAAATCAGGTTCAGATAGCTTAAAAGCTGTGGGCACACGAGCGATTCTCGACTTGCCTTCATGCCCAAGGAATATACCGTTATTTCTCACCAAGTACGGCCTCTAGCGGCAAGGTTGGGATACCTATGGAGAGGTAGCGACCGCAGCTATCACGGGAGCGATTCTCAACTTAACTTCATGCCCATGGAATATACCGTTATTTCTCACCAAATACGGCCTCTACCGGCAAGGTTAGGTACCTATGGAGAGGTAGCGACCGCAGCTATCACGGGAGCGATTCTCAACTTGCCTTCATGCCCATGGAATATACGGTTATTTCTCACCAAATACGGCCTCTACAGGCAAGGTTGGGTACCTATGGAGAGGTAGCGACCGCAGCTATCAAGCACTGAAATCCCGTTCAGATAGCTTAAAAACGGTGGGCACAATAGAGATTCTCGACTTGCCTTCATGCCCATGGAATATACCGTTATTTCTCAGCAAGGACGGCCTCTAGCGGCAAGGTTGGGGTGGTTGTCAAAAGGTAGCAATTGCAGCTATCCCGCACTGAAATCCCGTTCAGATAGCTTAAAAACTATGGGCACAGGAGCGATTCTCAACTTGCCTTCATGCCCATGGCATATGCCGTTATTTCTCACCAAGTACGGCCTCTAGCGGCAAGGTTGGGATACCTATGGAGAGGTAGCGACCGCAGCTATCACGGGAGCGATTCTCAACTTGCCTTCATGCCCATGGAATATACCGTTATTTCTCACCAAATACGGCCTCTTCCAGCAAGGTTGGGTACCTATGGAGAGGTAGCGACCGCAGCTATCAAGCACTGAAATCAAGTTCAGATAGCTTAAAAACTGTGGGCACAATAGAGATTCTCGACTTGCCTTCATGCCCATGGAATATACCGTTATTTCTCAGCAAGTACGGCCTCTAGCGGCAAGGTTGGGTTACCTATGGATAGGTAGCGACCGTAGTTATCACGGGAGCGATTCTCAACTTGCCTTCATGCATATGGAATATACCGTTATTTCTCACCAAGTACGGCCTCTAGCGGCAAGGTTGGTTACCTATGGAGAGATAGCGAACGCAGCTATCACGCACTGAAATCCCGTTCAGATAGCTTAAAAACTGTGGGCACAGGAGCGATTCTGAGCTTGCCTTCATGCCCATGGAATATACCGTTATTTCTCAGCAAGTACGGCCTCTAGCGGCAAGGTTGGGGTACCTATCGAGAGGTAGCGACCGCAGCTATCACGCACAGAAATCCCGTTCAGATAGCTTGAAAACTGTCTTGTACAGGAGCGATTCTCGACTTGCCTTCATGCCCTAGGAATATACCGTTATTTCTCAACAAGTACGGCCTCTAGCGGCAAAGTTGGGTACCTATGGGGAGGTAGCGACCGCAGCTATCAAGCACTGAAATCCCGTTCAGGTAGCTTAAAAACTGTGGGCCCACGAGTGATTATCAGCATGCCTTCATGCCCATGAACTATACCGTAATTTCTCACCAAGTACGGCCTCTAGCGGCAAGGTTGGGTACCTATGGAGAGGTCGCGACCGCAGCTATCACGCTCTGAAATCCCGTTCAGATAGCTTAAAAGCTGTGGGCCCACGAGCGATTATCGTCTTGCCTTAATGCCCATGGAATATACTGTTATTTCTCACCAAGTACGGCCTCTAGCGGCAAGGTTGGTGACCTATGGAGAGATAGTGAACGCAGCTATCACGCTCTGAAATCCCGTTCAGATAGCTTAAAAACTGTGGGCACAGGAGCCATTCTCAACTTGCCTTCATGCCCATGGAATATACCGTTATTTCTCAGCAAGTACGGCGTCTAGCGGCAAGGTTGGTTACCTATGGAGAGATAGCTAGCGCAGCTATCACGCTCTGAAATCCCGTTCAAATAGCTTAAAAACTGTGGGCACAGGAGCGATTCCCAGCTTGCATTCAAGCCCATGTAATATACCGTTATTTCTCACCAAGTACGGCCTCTAGCGGCAAGGTTGGTTACCTATGGAGAGATAGCGACCGCAGCTATCACGCACTGAAATCCTGTTAAGATAGCTTAAAACTGTGGGCACAATAGAGATTCTCGACTTGCCTTCATGCCCATGGAATATACCGTTATTTCTCACCAAGTACGGCCTCTAGCCGCAAGGTTGGGGTACTCGTGGAGAAGTAGCGACCGCAGCTATCACGAAATCCCGTAAAGATAGCTTAAAAAGTGTGGGCACAGGAGAGATTCTCAGCTTGCTTTCAAGCCCGTGGTATATACCGTTATTTCTCAACAAGTACGGCCTCTAGCGGCAAAGTTGGGTACCTATGGGGAGGTAGCGACCGCAGCTATCAAGCACTGAAATCCCGTTCAGGTAGCTTAAAAACTGTGGGCCCACGTGTGATTATCAGCTTGCCTTCATGCCCATGAACTATACCGTAATTTCTCACCAAGTACGGCCTCTAGCGGCAAGGTTGGGTACCTATGGAGAGGTAGCGACCGCAGCTATCACGCTCTGAAATCCCGTTCAGATAGCTTAAAAGCTGTGGGCCCACGATCGATTATCGTCTTGCCTTAATGCCCATGGAATATACTGTTATTTCTCACCAAGTACGGCCTCTAGCGGCAAGGTTGGTTACCTATGGAAAGATAGTGAACGCAGCTATCACGCTTTGAAATCCCGTTCAGATAGCTTAAAAACTGTGGGCACAGGAGCCATTCTCAACTTGCCTTCATGCCCATGGAATATACCGTTATTTCTCAGCAAGTACGGCCTCTAGCGGCAAGGTTGGTTACCTATGGAGAGATAGCTAGCGCAGCTATCACGCTCTGAAATCCCGTTCAGATAGCTTAAAAAACTGTGGGCACAGGAGCGATTCCCAGCTTGCATTCAAGCCCATGTAATATACCGTTATTTCTCACCAAGTACGGCCTCTAGCGGCAAGGTTGGTTACCTATGGAGAGATAGCGACCGCAGCTATCACGCACTGAAATCCTGTTAAGATAGCTTAAAACTGTGGGCACAATAGAGATTCTCGACTTGCCTTCATGCCCATGGAATATACCGTTATTTCTCACCAAGTACGGCCTTTAGCGGAAAGGTTGGGATACCTATGGAGAGGTAGCGACCCGCAGCTATCACGCACTGAAATCCCGTTCAGATAGCTTAAAAGCTGTGGGCACACGAGCGATTATCAACTTGCCTTCATGCCCATGGAATATACCGTTATTTCTCACCAATTACGGTCTCCAGCGGCAAGGTTGGGTACATATGGAGAGGTAGCGACCGCAGCTATCACGGGAGCGATTCTCAACTTGCCTTCATGCCCATGGAATATACTGTTATTTCTCACCAAGTACGGCCTCTAGCGGCAAGGCTGGTTACCTATGGAGAGATAGCGACCGCAGCTATCACGCACTGAAATCCTGTTAAGATAGCTTAAAACTGTGGGCACAATAGAGATTCTCGACTTGCCTTCATGCCCATGGAATATACCGTTATTTCTCAGCAAGGACGGCCTCTAGCGGCAAGGTTGGGGTATTTGTCAAAAGGTAGCAATTGCAGCTATCACGCACTGAAATCCCGTTCAGATAGCTTAAAAACTATAGGCACAGGAGCGATTCTCAACTTGCCTTCATGCCCATGGCATATGCCGTTATTTCTCACCAAGTACGGCCTCTAGCGGCAAGGTTGGTTACCTATGGAGAGATAGCGACCGCAGCTATCACGCACTCAAATCCTGTTAAGATAGCTTAAAACTGTGGGCACAATAGAGATTCTCGACTTGCCTTCATGCCCATGGAATATACCGTTATTTCTCACCAAGTACGGCCCTCTAGCGGAAAGGTTGGGATACCTATGGAGAGGTAGCGACCGCAGCTATCACGCACTGAAATCGCGTTCAGATAGCTTAAAAGCTGTGGGCACACGAGCGATTATCAACTTGCCCTTCATGCCCATGGAATATACCGTTATTTCTCACCAATTACGGCCTCCAGCGGCAAGGTTGGGTTACGTATGGATAGGTAGCGAACGTACCTATGGAGAGGTAGCGACCGCAGCTATCTCGGGAGCGATTCTCAACTTGCCTTCATGCACAAGGAATATACCGTTATTTCTCACCAAGTACGGCTTCTAGCGGCAAGGTTGGGGTACCTATGGAGAGGTAGCGACCGCAGCCATCAAGCACTGAAATCAAGTTCAGATACCTTAAAAACCGTGGACGCATGAGCGATTCTCGGCTTGCTTTCATGCCCATGGTATATACCGTTATTTCTCAGCAAGGACGGCCTCTAGCGGCAAGGTTGGTGTATTTGTCAAAAGGTAGCAATTGCAGCTATCACGCACTGAAACCCCGTTCAGATAGCTTAAAAACTATGGGCACAGGAGCGATTCTCAACGTGCCTTCATGCCCATGGCATATGCCGTTATTTCTCACCAAGTACGGCCTCTAGCGGCAAGGTTGGGATACCTATGGAGAGGTAGCGACCGCAGCTATCACGGGAGCGATTCTCAACTTGCCTTCATGCCCATGGAATATACCGTTATTTCTCACCAAATACGGCCTCTACCGGCAAGGTTGGGTACCCTATGGAGAGGTAGCGACCGCAGCTATCAAGCACTGAAATCCCGTTCAGGTAGCTTAAAAACTGTGGGCCCACGAGCGATTATCAGCTTGCCTTCATGCCCATTTACTATACCGTTATTTCTCACCAAGTACGGCCTCTAGCGGCAAGGTTGGGTACCTATGGGGAGGTAGCGACCGCAGCTATCACGCTCTGAAATCCCGTTCAGATAGCTTAAAAACTGTGGGCACAGGAGCGATTCTCAACTTGCCTTCACGCCCATGGAATATACCGTTATTTCTCAGCAAGTACCGCCTCTAGCGGCAAGGTTGGGTTACCTATGGATAGGTAGCGACCGTAGTTATAACGGGAGCGATTCTCAACTTGCCTTCATGCATATGGAATATACCGTTATTTCTCACTAAGTACGGCCTCTAGCCGCAAGGTTGGGGTACTCGTGGAGAATAGCGACCGCAGCTATCACGAAATCCCGTAAAGATAGCTTAAAAAGTGTGGGCACAGGAGAGATTCTCAGCTTGCTTTCAAGCCCATGGAATATACCGTTATTTCTCACCAAGTACGGCCTCTAGCGGCAAGGTTGGTTACCTATGGAGAGATAGTGAACGCTGCTATCACGCTCTGAAATCCCGTTCAGATAGCTTAAAAACTGTGGGCACAGGAGCCATTCTCAACTTGCCTTCATGCCCATGGAATATACCGTTATTTCTCAGCAAGTACGGCCTCTAGCGGCAAGGTTGGTTACCTATGGAGAGATAGCTAGCGCAGCTATCACGCTCTGAAATCCCGTTCAGATAGCTTAAAAACTGTGGGCACAGGAGCGATTCCCAGCTTGCATTCAAGCCCATGTAATATACCGTTATTTCTCACCAAGTACGGCCTCTAGCGGCAAGGTTGGTTACCTATGGAGAGATAGCGACCGCAGCTATCACGCACTGAAATCCTGTTAAGATAGCTTAAAACTGTGGGCACAATAGAGATTCTCGACTTGACTTCATGCCCATGGAATATACCGTTATTTCTCACCAAGTACGGCCTTTAGCGGAAAGGTTGGGTACCTATGGAGAGGTAGCGAACGCAGCCATCAACCACTGAAATCCCGTACAGATAGCTTAAAATCTGTGGGCACACGAGCGATTATCAACTTGAATTCATGCCCATGGAATATACCGTTATCTGTCACCAAGTACGGCCTCTAGCGGCAAGGTTGGGGTACCTATGGAGAGGTAGCGACCGTAGCTGTCACGCACTGAAACACCGTTCAGGAGCGATTCTCAACTTGCCTTCATGCCCATGGAATATACCATTATTTCTCAGCAAGTACGGCCTCTAGCGGCAAGGTTGGGGTACCTATGGAAAGGTAGCGACCGCAGCTATCACGGGAGCGATTCTCAACTTGCCTTCATGCCCATGGAATATACCGCTATTTCTCACCAAGTACGGCCTCTAGCGAAAAGATTGGGTACCTATGGAGAGGTTCCGACCGCAGATATCATATATTTGAAATCCCGTTCAGATAGCTTAAAAACCGTGAACACATGAGCGATTCTCGGCTTGCTTTCATGCCCACGGAATATACCGTTATCTCTCACCAAGTACGGCCTCTAGCGGCAAGGTTGGGGTATCTAGGGAGAGGTAGCACCCGTAGCTCTCACGCACTGAAATCCCGTTCAGGAGCGATTCTCAACTTGCCTTCATGCCCATGGAATATACCGTTATTTCTCACCAATTTCGGTCTCCAGCGGCAAGGTTGGGTACCTATGGAGAGGTAGCGACCGCAGCCATCAACCACTGAAATCCCGTACAGATAGCTTAAAATCTGTGGGCACACGAGCGATTATCAACTTGAATTCATGCCCATGGAATATACCGTTATCTGTCACCAAGTACGGCCTCTAGCGGCAAGGTTGGGGTACCTATGGAGAGGTAGCGACCGTAGCTGTCACGCACTGAAACCCCGTTCAGGAGCGATTCTCAACTTGCCTTCATGCCCATGGAATATACCATTATTTCTCAGCAAGTACGGCCTCTAGCGGCAAGGTTGGTTACCTATGGAGAGATAGCGACCGCAGCTATCACGCACTGAAATCCTGTTAAGATAGCTTAAAACTGTGGGCACAATAGAGATTCTCGACTTGCCTTCATGCCCATAGAATATACCGTTATTTCTCACCAAGTACGGCGTCTAGCGGCAAGGTTGGGAAACCTATGGAGAGGTAGCGACCGCAGCTATCAAGCACTGAAATCCCGTTCAGATAGCTTATAAAGCTGTGGGCACACGAAGCGATTATAAACTTGCCTTCATGCCCATGGAATATACCGTTATTTCTCACCAATTACGGCCTCCAGCGGCAAGGTTTGGTACCAATGGAGAGGTAGGCAGCCATCAAGCACTGAAATCTTGAACAGATTGCTTAAAAACTGTGGGCACACGAGCGATTATCAGCTTGATTCATGCCCATGGAATATACCGTTATCTCTCACCAAGTACAGCCTCTAGTCGGCAAGGTTGGGGTATCTAGGGAGAGGTAGCACCCGTAGCTCTCACGCACTGAAATCCCGTTCAGGAGCGATTCTCAACTTGCCTTCATGCCCATGGAATATACCATTATATCTCAGCAAGTACGGCCTCTAGCGGCAAGGTTGGGGTACCTATGGAAAGGTAGCGACCGCAGCTATCACGGAGGAGCGATTCTCAACTTGCCTTCATGCCCATGGAATATACCGCTATTTCTCACCAAGTACGGCCTCTAGCGGCAAGATTGGTTACCTATGGAGAAGTACGGACCGCAGCTATCACGCATTGAAATCCCGTTCAGATAGCTTAAAAACTATGCGCACAGGAGCGATTATCAGCTTGCCTTCATGCCCATGGAATATACCGTTATTTCTCACCAAGTACGGCCTCTTGCCGCAAGGTTGGGGTACTCGTGAGAAGTAGCGACCGCAGCTATCACGAAATCCCGTAAAGATAGCTTAAAAATTGTGGGCACAGGAGAGATTCTCAGCTTGCTTTCAAGCCCATGGAATATACCGTTAATTCTCACCAAATACGGCCTCTAGCGGCAAGTTTGGGTACCTATGGAGAGGTAACGACCGTAGCTCTCACGCACTGAGATCCCGTTCGAGGAGCGATTCTCAGCTTGCTTTCATGCCCATGGAATATAACTGTTATTTCTCAGCAAGTACGGCCTCTAGCGGGAAGGTTGGTGTACCTATGGAGAGGTAGCGACCGCAGCTATCGCGCACAGAAATCCCGTTCAGATAGCTTAAAAACTGTTTTGCACAGGAGCGATTCTCGACTTGCCTTCATGCCCAAGGAATATACCGTTATTTCTCACCAAGTACGGCCTCTAGCGGCAAAGTTGGGTACCTATGGAGAGGTAGCGACCGCAGCTATCAAGCACTGAAATCCCGTTCAGATACCTTAAAAACCGTGGACACATGAGCGATTCTCGGCTTGCTTTCATGCCCATGGAATATACCGTTATTTCTCAGCATGGACGGACTCTAGCGGCAAGGTTGGGGTACTTGTCAAAAGGTAGCAATTGCAGCTATCACGCACTGAAATCCCGTTCAGATAGCTTAAAAACTATGGGCGTCCAAGGTGGGTACCTATGGAGAGGTAGCGACCGCAGCTATCTCGGGAGCGATTCTCAACTTACCTTCATGCCCATGAAATATACCGTTATTTCTCACCAAATACGGCCTCTACCGGCAAGGTTGGGTACCTATGTAAGAGGTAGCGACCGCAGCTATCAAGCACTGAAATCCCGTTCAGATACCTTCAAAACCGTGAACACATGAGCGATTCTCGGCTTGCTTTCATGCCCACGGAATACAACCGTTATTTCTCAGCAAGGACGGCCTCTAGCGGCAAGGTTGGGGTATTTGTCAAAAGGTAGCAATCGCAGCTATCACGCACTGAAATCCCGTTCAGATAGCTGAAAAAGTGTGGGCACAGGAGAGATTCTCAGCTTGCTTTCAAGCCCGTGGATTATACCGTTAATTCTCACCAAATACGGCCTCTAGCGGCAAGGTTGGGTACCTATGGAGAGTTGGCGACCGCAGCTATTAAGTACTGAAATCCCGTACAGATAGCTTAAAAGCTGTGGGCACAGGAGCGATTCTCAACTTGCCTTCATGCCCATGGCATATGCCGTTATTTCTCACCAAGTACGGCCTCTAGCGGCAAGGTTGGGATACCTATGGAGAGGTAGCGACCGCAGCTATCACGGGAGCGATTCTCAACTTGCCTTCATGCCCATGGAATATACCGTTATTTCTCACCAAATACGGCCTCTACCGGCAAGGTTGGGTACCTATGGAGAGGTAGCGACCGCAGCTATTAAGCAATGAAATCAGGTTCAGATAGCTTAAAAGCTGTGGGCACACGAGCGATTCTCGACTTGCCTTCATGCCCAAGGAATATATTGTTATTTCTCACCAAGTACGGCCTCTAGCGGCAAGGTTGGGTTACCTATGGATAGGTAGCGACCGTAGTTATCACGGGAGCGATTCTCAACTTGCCTTCATGCATATGGAATATACCGTTATTTCTCACCAAGTACGGCCTCTAGCCGCACAAGTTGGGGTACTCGTGAAGACGTAGCGAACGCAGCTATCACGAAATCCCGTAAAGATAGCTTAAAAAGTGTGGGCACAGGAGAGATTCTCAGCTTGCTTTCAAGCCGTGGAATATACCGTTAATTCTCACCAAATACGGCCTCTAGCGGCAAGGTTGGGTACCTATGGAGAGATTGGCGACCGCAGCTATTAAGCACTGAAATCCCGTTCAGATAGCTTAAAATCTGTGGGCACAAGAGCGATTATCAACTTGCATTCATGCCCATGGAATATACCGTTATTTCTAACCAAGTACGGCCTCTAGCGGCAAGGTTGGTTACCTATGGAGAGATAGCGAACGCAGCTATCACGCACTGAAATCCCGTTCAGATAGCTTTAAAACTGTGGGCACAGGAGCGATTCTCAACTTGCCTTCATGCCCATGGAAATATACCGTTATTTCTCAGCAAGTACGGCCTCTAGCGGCAAGGTTGGGGTAACTATGGGGAGGTAGCGACAGCGGCTATCACGCACAGAAATCCGTTCAGATAGCTTAAAAACTGTTTTGCACAGGAGCGATTCACGACTTGCCTTCATGCCCAATGAATATACCGTTATTTCTCAACAAGTACGGCCTCTAGCGGCAAGGTTGGTTACCTATGGAGAGATAGCGACCGCAGCTATCACGCACTGAAATCCTGTTAAAATAGCTTAAAACTGTGGGCACACTAGAGATTCTCGACTTGCCTTCATGCCCATGGAATATACCGTTATTTCTCACCAAGTACGGCCTCTAGCGGCAAGGTTGGTTACCTATGGAGAGATAGCGAACGCAGCTATCACGCTCTGAAATCCGTTCAGATAGCTTAAAAACTGTGGGCACAGTGAGCGATTCTCAGCTTGCCTTCACGCCCATGTAATATACCGTTATTTCTCACCAAGTACGGCCTCTAGCGGCAAGGTTGGTTACCTATGGAGAGATAGCGACCGCAGCTATCACAGACTGAAATCCTGTTAAAATAGCTTAAAACTGTGGGCACACTAGAGATTCTCGACTTGCCTACATGCCCATGAAATATACCGTTATTTCTCCACCAAGTACGGCATCTAGCGGCAAGGTTGGATACCTATGGAGAGGTAGAGACCGCAGCTATCAAGCACTGAAATCCCGTTCAGATAGCTTAAAAGCTGTCGGGCACACGAGCCATTATCAACTTGCCCTTCATGCCCATGGAATATACCGTTATTTCTCACCAATTACGGCCTCCAGCGGCAAGGTTGGGTACCTATGGAGAGGTAGCGACCGTAGCTCTCACGCACTGAAATCCCGTTCAGGAGCGATTATCAACTTGCCTTCATGCCCATGGAATATACCGTTCCGTTAATTCTCACCAAATACGGCCTCTAGCGGCAAGGTTGGGTACCTATGGAGAGTTGGCGACCGCAGCTATTAAGTACTGAAATCCCGTTCAGATAGCTTAAAAGCTGTGGGCACAGGAGCGATTCTCAACTTGCCTTCATGCCCATGGCATATGCCGTTATTTCTCACAAGTACGGCCTCTAGCGGCAAGGTTGGGATACCTATGGAGAGGTAGCGACCGCAGCTATCACGGGAGCGATTCTCAACTTGCCTTCATGCCCATGGAATATACCGTTATTTCTCACCAAATACGGCCTCTACCGGCAAGGTTGGGTACCTATGGAGAGGTAGCGACCGCAGCTATTAAGCAATGAAATCAGGTTCAGATAGCTTAAAAGCTGTGGGCACACGAGCGATTCTCGACTTGCCTTCATGCCCAAGGAATATATTGTTATTTCTCACCAAGTACGGCCTCTAGCGGCAAGGTTGGGTTACCTATGGATAGGTAGCGACCGTAGTTATCACGGGAACGATTCTCAACTTGCCTTCATGCATATGGAATATACCGTTATTTCTCACCAAGTACGGCCTCTAGCCGCAAAGTTGGGGTACTCGTGAAGACGTAGCGAACGCAGCTATCACGAAATCCCGTAAAGATAGCTTAAAAGTGTGGGCACAGGAGAGATTCTCAGCTTGCTTTCAAGCCCGTGGAATATACCGTTAATTCTCACCAAATACGGCCTCTAGCGGCAAGGTTGGGTACCTATGGAGAGTTGGCGACCGCAGCTATTAAGCACTGAAATCCCGTTCAGATAGCTTAAAAGCTGTGGGCACAAGAGCGATTATCAACTTGCATTCATGCCCATGGAATATACCGTTATTTCTAACCAAGTACGGCCTCTAGCGGCAAGGTTGGTTACCTATGGAGAGATAGCGAACGCAGCTATCACGCACTGAAATCCCGTTCAGATAGCTTAAAAACTGTGGGCACAGGAGCGATTCTCAACTTGCCTTCATGCCCATGGAATATACCGTTATTTCTCAGCAAGTACGGCCTCTAGCGGCAAGGTTGGGGTAACTATGGGGAGGTAGCGACAGCGGCTATCACGCACAGAAATCCCGTTCAGATAGCTTAAAAACTGTTTTGCACAGGAGCGATTCACGACTTGCCTTCATGCCCAAGGAATATACCGTTATTTCTCAACAAGTACGGCCTCTAGCGGCAAGGTTGGTTACCTATGGAGAGATAGCGACCGCAGCTATCACGCACTGAAATCCTGTTAAAATAGCTTAAAACTGTGGGCACACTAGAGATTCTCGACTTGCCTTCATGCCCATGGAATATACCGTTATTTCTCACCAAGTACGGCCTCTAGCGGCAAGGTTGGTTACCTATGGAGAGATAGCGACCGCAGCTATCACAGACTGAAATCCTGTTAAAATAGCTTAAAACTGTGGGCACACTAGAGATTCTCGACTTGCCTTCACGCCCATGTAATATACCGTTATTTCTCACCAAGTACGGCCTCTAGCGGCAAGGTTGGTTACCTATGGAGAGATAGCGACCGCAGCTATCACAGACTGAAATCCTGTTAAAATAGCTTAAAACTGTGGGCACACTAGAGATTCTCGACTTGCCTTCATGCCCATGGAATATACTGTTATTTATCAGCAAGTAAGGCCTCTAGCGGTAAGGTTGGGGTACCTATGGACAGGTAGCGACCGCAGCTATCAAGCACTGAAATCCCGCTCAGGAGCGATTCTCAACTTGCTTTCATGCCCATGGAATATACTGTTATTTCTCAGCAAGTACGGCCTCTAGCGGGAAGGTTGGGGTACCTATGAAGAGGTAGCGACCGCAGCTATCACGCACAGAAATCCCGTTCAGATAGCTTGAAAACTGTTTTGCACAGGAGCGATTCTCAACTTGCCTTCATGCCCAAGGAATATACCGTTATTTCTCACCAAGGACGGCTCTAGCGGCAAGGTTGGGATACCTGTGGAGAGGTAGCGACCGCAGCTATCACGGGAGCTATTATCAGCTTGCCTTCATGCCCATGGAATATACCGTTATTTCTCACCAAGTACGGCCTCTAGCGGCAAAGTTGGGTACCTATGGAGAGGTAGCGACCGCTGCTATCAAGCACTGAAATCCCAATCAGATACCTTAAAAACCGTGGACACATGAGCGATTCTCGGCTTGCTTTCATGCCCATGGAATATACCGTTATTTCTCAGCAACGACGGCCTCTAGCGGCAAGGTTGGGGTAGTTGTCATAAGGTAGCAATTGCAGCTATCACGCACTGAAATCCCGTTCAGGAGCGATTCTCAACTTGCCTTCATGCCCATGGAATACACTGTTATTTCTCAGCAAGTACGGCCTGCAGCGGCAAGTTTGGGTACCTATGGAGACGTAGCGACCGCAGCTATTAAGCAC
Organism: Chloromyia formosa; assembly: GCA_964017055.1. Classification (NCBI taxonomy): domain Eukaryota; kingdom Metazoa; phylum Arthropoda; class Insecta; order Diptera; family Stratiomyidae; genus Chloromyia; species Chloromyia formosa. The sequence continues at coordinate 58,698,201 of OZ024816.1, read as the reverse complement.
TGAAATCTGGTTCCGATAGCTTAAAAGCTGTGGGCACACGAGCGATTCTCGACTTGCCTTCATGCCCAAGGAATATACCGTTATTTCTCACCAAGTACGCCCTTTAGCGGCAAGGTTGGGATACCTATGTAGAGGTTGTAATGAACCATATTCTGGTCTGGTTGTGCTGCTTCCACCGGCAGACCTATGGCAGCACCTGATGAGTAAGGATCTGTCGGTGGTACGAAACCAGAGACCGAGGGTCCTATTACACCTGGACCCCAATACGAGCGCGAGGGCAAGCGAGCCATCTGCCAACCATTCCATCCTTATCGCCTCATTTTTTTTTTATTCTCCATTTTTACCTCCCTTGTTTGTGTTGTCTTCCCCAGGCCTATGAATTTTTGTTAATACGTAAAGGACAGGGGCAACGAGCGGCGAAAACCCCGCCCACATCTCCCGAACTGAGCTCTAGCAAGCATAGGCCGCTGCTTAGCTCGTTGAGGGGCCTTTTTCTTCGCCAGATGGCACGGTCGGACCTTCACGGTCATATACTACCTAAGGCTCCGTCCCCACGGGCATCTTCGGATGCCCACCAAACCGTCCGTTACATATATGCGACCGCAGCTATCACGGGAGCGATTTTCAACTTGCCTTCATGCCCATGGAATATACCGTTATTTCTCACCAAATACGGCCTCTACCGGCAAGGTTGGGTACCTATGGAGAGGTAGCGACCGCAGCTATCAAGCACTGAAATCCCGTTCAGATACCTTAAAAACCGTGGACACATGAGCGATTCTCGGCTTGCTTTCATGCCCATGGAATATACCGTTATTTCTCAGCAAGGACGGCCTCTAGCGGCAAGGTTGGGGTATTTGTCAAAAGGTAGCAGTTGCAGCTATCACGCACTGAAATCCCGTTCAGATAGCTTAAAAACTATGGGCACTGGAGCGATTCTCAACTTGCCTTCATGCCCATGGAATACACTGTTATTTCTCAGCAAGTACGGCCTCTAGCGGTAAGGTTGGGTACCTATGGAGAGGTAGCGACCGCAGCTATCAAGCACAGAAATCCCGTTCAGGAGCGATTCTCAACTTGCCTTCATGCCCATGGAATACACTGTTATTTCTCAGCAAGTACGGCCTCTAGCGGTAAGGTTGGGTACCTATGGAGAGGTAGCGACCGCAGCTATCAAGCACTGAAATCCCGCTCAGGAGCGATTCTCAACTTGCTTTCATGCCCATGGAATATACTGTTATTTCTCAGCAAGTACGGCCTCTAGCGGGAAGGTTGGGGTACCTATGGAGAGGTAGCGACCGCAGCTATCACGCACAGAAATCCCGTTCAGATAGCTTAAAAACTGTTTTGCACAGGAGCGATTCTCGACTTGCCTTCATGCCCAAGGAATATACCGTTATTTCTCACCAAGTACGGCCTCTAGCGGTAAGGTTGGGTACCTATGGAGAGGTAGCGACCGCAGCTATCAAGCACTGAGATCCGGTTCAGGAGCGATTCTCAACTTGCCTTCATGCCCATGGAATATACTGTTATTTATCAGCAAGTAAGGAGTCTAGCGGTAAGGTTGGGGTACCTATGAACAGGTATCGACCGCAGCTATCAAGCACTGAAATCCCGCTCAGGAACGATTCTCAACTTGCTTTCATGCCCATGGAATATACTGTTATTTCTCAGCAAGTACGGCCTCTAGCGGCAACGTTGGGGTACCTATGGAGAGGAAGCGACCGCAGCTATCACGCACAGAAATCCCGTTCGGATAGCTTAAAAACTGTTTCGCACAAGAGCGATTCTCGACTTGCTTTCATGCCCAATGAATATACCGTTATTTCTCACTAAGTACGGCTCTAGCGGCGAGGTTGGGGTAAATAGGGAGAGGTAGCGACCGTAGCTATCACGCAATGAAATCCCGTTCAGATAGCTTAAAAGCAGTGGGCACACGAGCGATTCTCGACTTGCCTTCATGCCTAAGGAATATACCGTTATTTCTCACCAAGTACGGCCTCTTGCGGCAAGGTTGGGGTACCTATGGAGAGGTAGCGACCGCAGCTATCACGGGAGCGATTCTCAACTTGCCTTCATGCCCATGGAATATACCGTTATTTCTCACCAAATACGGCCTCTACCGGCAAGGTTGGGTACCTATGGAGAGGTAGCGACCACAGCTAGCAAGCACTGAAATCCCGTTCAGATACCTTAAAAACCGTGGACACATGAGCGATTCTCGGCTTGCTTTCATGCCCATGGAATATACCGTTATTTCTCAGCAAGGACGGCCTCTAGCGGCAAGGTTGGGGTATTTGTCAAAAGGTAGCATTTGCAGCTATCACTCACTGAAATCCCGTTCAGATAGCTTAAAAACTATTGGCACAGGAGCAATTCTCAACCTGCCTTCATGCCCATGGCATATGCCGTTATTTCTCACCAAGTACGGCCTCTAGCGGCAAGGTTGGGATACCTATGGAGAGGTAGCGACCGCAGCTATCACGGGAGCGATTTTCAACTTGCCTTCATGCCCATGGAATATACCGTTATTTCTCACCAAATACGGCCTCTACCGGCAAGGTTGGGTACCTATGGAGAGGTAGCGACCACAGCTATCAAGCACTGAAATCCCGTTCAGATACCTTAAAAACCGTGGACACATGAGCGATTCTCGGCTTGCTTTCATGCCCATGGAATATACCGTTATTTCTCAGCAAGGACGGCCTCTAGCGGCAAGGTTGGGGTATTTGTCAAAAGGTAGCAATTGCAGCTATCACTCACTGAAATCCCGTTCAGATAGCTTAAAAACTATGGGCACTGGAGCGATTCTCAACTTGCCTTCATGCCCATGGCATATGCCGTTATTTCTCACCAAGTACGGCCTCTAGCGGCAAGGTTGGGATTCCTATGGAGAGGTAGCGACTGCAGCTATCACGGGAGCGATTCTCAACTTGCCTTCATGCCCATGGAATATACCGTTATTTCTCACCAAATACGGCCTCTACCGGCAAGGTTGGGTACCTATGGAGAGGTAGCGACCGCAGCTATCACGCATTGAAATCCCGTTCAGATAGCTTAAAAACTTTGCACACAGGAGCGATTCTCAACTTGCCTTCATGCCCATGGAATATACCGTTTTTTCTCTTCAAGTACGCCCTCTAGCGGCAAGGTTGGGATACCTATGGAGAGGTAGCGACCGCAGCTATCACGGGGGCGATTATCAGCTTGCCTTCATGCCCATGGAATATACCGTTAGTTCTCACCAAGTACGGCCTCTAGCGGCAAGGTTGGGTACCTATGGAGAGGTAGCGACCGCAGCTATCAAGCACAGAAATCCCGTTCAGGAGCGATTCTCAACTTGCCTTCATGCCCATGGAATACACTGTTATTTCTCAGCAAGTACTGCCTCTAGCGGTAAGGTTGGGTACCTATGGGGAGGTAGCGACCGCAGCTATCAAGCACTGAAATCCCGTTCAGGAGCGATTCTCAACTTGCCTGTTATTTATCAGCAAGTAAGGCTTCTAGCGGTAAGGTTGGGGTACCTATGGACAGGTAGCGACCGCAGCTATCAAGCACTGAAATCCCGCTCAGGAGCGATTCTCAACTTGCTTTCATGCCCATGGAATATAGTGTTATTTCTCAGCAAGTACGGCCTCTAGCGGGAAGGTTGGGGTACCTATGGAGAGGTAGCGACCGCAGCTATCACGCACAGAAATCCCGTTCAGATAGCTTAAAAACTGTTTTGCACAGGAGCGATTCTCGACTTGCCTTCATACCCAAGGAATATACCGTTATTTCTCACCAAGTACGGCTCTAGCGGCAAGGTTGGGATACCTGTGGAGAGGTAGCGACCGCAGCTATCAAGCACTGAGATCCGGTTCAGGAGCGACCTTACATGTTGTATATGGGTTCAGAAAATTATAAGTCGTTGTAGTTACTTCTACAAAATATTTTTATTCACTGACTTAATAATTACTACATCAGATTTTCTGAACCATATATTTCTAATTTTGCGGTGCAATTTACAAATTGTGCGATTTAATTGCATCGTTGTGTTTTTCGGTGTGAACTTTGTCGATGCAATTAAATAGCACGTACATCAGATTTCGCCACGCACATCCGGCTTAAGAATTTGATCGCGGATACGCGTGGATTTCCGATCATTACATCCCGCCGCCCTTAAAAATAAATAAAATGGTATGCTATTTTATTGACTAACGTTAACTTAATTACTTAATTTAGACACGACCGAATGTCATTCCATTTTTGTTGTATGGTGTGGAGTTATCAGCGACTGTTGATTCCGGCGTGTTGAGGCTGTTTGTTGTTAATGGTGGTCTGGGGACGTCGATTGATGGCGCTGGACCCGTAGGACTCAACTGGATGTTAATATTATTGCGCGAGGGCGTCTTCCGTTTCATCCGTAGTATAACCCAACTTAGTATGATAGCTGCACAGATTGTTGCTAATGTTGTTATGCTGTAAATGGAATAGCTGTGGATCGTCATTACTCGGTTATGTTCGGCCAGCTGTCTTGATTCATTGGCTCGTATCCAATCGCTGTTCAGCTCCTGTAGAGATCTGCCGATGTCTATTATAGATGTTGGTACTTCGATGTGGTTTCCCACCTTGATGGGTGATAATGCGACCTTACTTGTTGAGTTGTGGTATTCAGTCAGGTTCAGCATTTGTATCAGGTCTTGGAAACCTACATCAGGATGCATGAACTCTAATACTGTATGTTTGGAACGTTGATAAGGTAGTCGTTCCGCCTTCGTGCTATAGTCGCAAGGTCTAGTTAGCTCAAGTATTCCGAAGTTTAACAGCGGAATGGTACTATGATTCCCATTGTAATTTACATTCAGAATGGTTTTGGTCTTTATAGTAAAGAGCCATCGGTTGGGGCTTCTCATTTTAATTAAATATCCCGCAGTTGCTGGTACGGTGATGTATTTACAGCTTCGAATAAAGTTTGCCGAATGCTGCAAGAGCTCCACCGAGCAATGTCCGTTTCCCGTGATTAATATAGGCCCGCTGATACTACAAACAAGTATTGTCTGTTTTGTTGTTACAGTCACCCGTTTGCAGTGATTCAACTCGTAATGGGATAATATGACATACGAAAGATGGTCCACTGATTCAGCTATGTAATTTTCTTTAATCTGTATTGTTAAATCCCATTGACTATTGAGGGTGACAGGAATCAAATGTACCATTCGAACGACGTATTCCGTATCATCAGGGAGCGGAACTTCTATCCTGATTATGAAGTTGTGCTCTTCCAACAGGACGGAAACATGAAGGATTTGATGCAAAATGTAGTTGTTTTCCATAAACGGCGTGCGAGTGAATCCGATATTTCGTAACTCTATTGCTAGGTCGGTGGTGCCGAGGATTAGGGGATGTAGTTTACCGTTGAAGAGATCGTCGAGTATGTTGATTTCCAATGTTTGCCTGCTCTCCACTTCCATTAATTTAGAATTTATGTAAGTAATAAGCTCGTACGCTTTTACTCGCACTTTCAGTAAACCGAGCTCCTTACTAGATTTAGCGGTAAGATTGTTGAAACCAACTTCAAGCGCTCTCAAATGCCGCTCGACATCCTCCATCTCAATGGTTAAGTTTCCGATCGGTTGCGTCATTTTCTTGAAATTTGCGGACATAACAGTCGCTTGGCGATTGAGCATGTTGAATGTTTGCGACTCATTGATCTGCAGTACCATTAATTGATTGTAGATTTTCGCAGCGTCCTCATCGTCCATAGAACCGAATGCCCAATGTGCGAACCGGCCTACCGCATTAAGTGCTCGCTTTGATCGAAGGTGCGGTTTTGACAATTTGAGTAGATGCTGGTTGTTTGTCTTCAATGTGTTGATTATAATTTTCGTTTCCCGTGTTATTAGGTTGCATGTCTGACGGTATTCCATGTCATCGGTTAGTGAACATATTCGCTCCGTCTTTTGCTCGTACTGGTCCATTAAGAATATTACAGCAGACAAATCCATAATATTAAATTGTGTAAAGAAAATCCAACTATCCTTGTAAAATCGAGCCCTATCGACAGTCTCAAAGACCACTGGTGTGACGTTCAGGGCGGTCACCGCATACGATTTTGATAAACCTTCGGTCGCCAAACATGGTGTTAATACGAGTATAATGTTGCTTAAAATTAACAATAGTAGTTTTTTGAATATTATTATCTTAGTTTTTGGATAAATTGCTTCCATAATCGTTGCAAGTTTAAATGTTGACAGAATGTTTATATGTTTTGTTTTATGTTTTACAATTTTCTAAACGATTTTTTTTTATTACAGTTTTTTATAAACTATTTTTTTTTTTGTGTTTTTGTTTTTCTTTTGTTTTATGTTTTACAATTTTCTAAACTAATTTTTTTTTGTTACAATTTTATATAAACTATGTTTTTTTTTGTGTTTTTGTTGGACTCGGCTAAACGGCCTGGATTGTAAAACTCTTAATCTTAATTCTATCGACGGTTGAATATGACTTTTAATTTTTGTAAATTTTTTTTTATATATATATATGTCGGTATGTACATACATATATTAGGGTGCTTATGTAGGTACTCTTATTTTAAATGCGGTGTAGCCTGAAAGGAGAGGAGAAGACCAATAGTTTTAGATTGATTCTCTGTTCTATTCTTTTTTCGGTGTTTAGCTGAGCCTTGCTCAGCTCGGTGGAGCTCTTGCAGTATTGCTTTCCTTTATCCTAAAATAGAAAATGTATTACTGTTGGGTTTTATTTGATGAACTGTAAAATGGCTTTAATCTGTTATTATGAACCTTTTGCTTTCTGTTCTTCACTGCGATTTCCGTTGTTAATGGACTTATTATCGAAATTACCTGGTATGGGCCAACCCATATAGGAGAAAACTTATGTTTTCTGGTGGGATTCTTCATCAGCACTTCATCACCGACGGAGAATTTGACCGAGCGTGAATTGCGGTCATAGTATTGTTTAGATTTTGATTTCGACATGTCTAAATTTTTCCTAGCTAAGTCATGGGATTTTTGCAACTGGAATCTTAATCGCTGGGCATAGTCATCAGTGTTGTACAATGGGGAAGCTTTTCTCTTTAGATTAGTAGGCATCTCAAACTTAATTCCGAGCAAGGTTGTTAAGGGCGCTTGTTTTGTCGAAATGTGCACGGAACAGTTGTGAACGTGCATCGCCGGTGACAGCCATTGATCCCAATCTAGCCCGTCCTGGTTCACGAAGGACCTTAGATATTCCGCCAACGGCTTATGGCTCCGTTCCAGTGATCCATTTGCTTGTGGATGATACGCGGTTATATGCAATTTTTTAATTCCAAGCAATTTGCACAGATGTGAAAAAAGTTTTGAAGTAAAATTACTCCCATTGTCGGTTACAAGAATTTTCGGGATTTGGAATCGTGCAATTATTTCCTCATAGAAATGCTTTGCCGTCGTTTCGGCCTCAAGGTCAGGCATAGCTACACAACTCATGTATTTTGTTAAGTCGTCCTGACAGGTTAGAATATACCAGTTTCCCAAATAGGTGACGGGTAATGGACCCACAACGTCCATATAAACCTTTTCGAAAGGTAAAGTCGGAGTGTCTGTTAGGAACATTGGCATTTTCGTTTCTCTAGAGTGTTTATTTTTCTGACATTTAGGACAGGTTTTTATATAGTTTTCAATATCTCGTCTCATTCCCTTCCAACGAAATTGATCACGTATCCTCATGTATGTTTTAGTTGTACCCTGATGACCGCCCAGGGCTGAATCGTGGAAATCCTTTATGACTGTTTGGATTTCGTCAGGTTCAGTGAGAAACTCGAAATGTGGCGAATTGCTGGAGTCTGACTCACGTCTGGTTTCATCTAGGTTAGATTTATTCATCGTTGACTCAGATTTTTCTTGCATGGTCTTGCTCCTGGTCTGCACGGCAAGAATATCTGGGTTGGGTTCTAGCTGGGGCATTCTACTAAGAGCATCTGCATTTGTGTTAAAACTACCCTTCTTGTACTCTATTATAAAGTCATACTCGGAAAGTTTGTGATGGAACCGAACTAACCGTGTAGTGGGATCTTTTACATTAAATATCCCCTTTAGAGGTCTGTGGTCCGTGTACACTTTAAAAGGTCTCCCAAGAAGGTAGGTTCTAAAATTTTTCGTAGCCCACACTATCGCTAGCAGCTCTTTCTCGATAGTGGAATAGTGTCTTTCAGCTTTTGTAAGTATTCGACTAGCAAAAGCGATAGGCCTTTCTTCCCCAGATTTTACTTGGGAAAGGACGGCACCTAAAGCTTCGTTACTAGCGTCAGTGGTGAGGCAAAATGGTTGATTAAAGTCTGGGTATGCTAAGAGGGGAGGTGAGCAGATTGCTTTTTTAATGTTTGCAAATGACTTCTGACAATTTTCATTCCAAACGAATGGCGCTTCCTTTTTCAAGAGCTTATTAATAGGAGCTGCCATCTTGGCAAATGATGGAATGAACTTCCTCTAATAATTCGCGAGGCCTAAGAAGGATTGCACCTGTTTTACATTGAGTGGTACTGGAAAGTTTTCCACACAGGCTGTTCTGACTGGATCCGGTAGGGCTCCTTCCTCCGTGCATTTATGTCCCAGATATACAACTTCTCGACGAAGAAATTGACATTTGTCTATATTTAATTTTAAGTTATTTTCCCTGAGCCTGTCAAATACTCTCGTTAATTTTTGAATATGTTCCCCCAAATTTTTGGAATAGATGACGATATCGTCGAGGTAAACAAAACAATCAATTCCTTGTAGCTCAGTTAAAACTATGTTCATGATCCGCTGGAAAGTAGCAGGGGCCCCCGTTAATCCGAAAGGCATGCGAACGAACTCGTAATGACCATAGTTGTTACTAAAAGCAGTTTTTTCGCGACTGCTCTCTTCGATTTCTACTTGGTGGTAACCGCTGATTAAATCCAGTTTGGTGAAGTAGCGACTATTTCCCAATTGATCCAAGATATCTTCTATCTTGGGGAGTGGAAAAGCGTCTTTCACCGTCACTGCATTCAACTTGCGGAAATCCACCACTACTCTCCATTTTTTCGGCTCACCTACTTCCGATTTTTTCGGTACCAGCAATAATGGAGAATTCCAAGGGGATTTACTATATGTTACTATCCCCTTTTGTAGCATATCTTCTATCTGTTTATTGATTTCCTCTTTGTGTGCTTGTGGAAGACGGTATTGTTTTTGACAAACGGGATGCTGATCTCCCTTTGTGGGTATTTTGTGTTGCAGAATTGATGTATGATTGAGTTGATCCCCCTCTAGATGAAAAATGTCATTGTACCTTGTGCACAAATCACTTGTAACATTGGCTTCCTCAGGATTGAGGTTTAGCCCAAGGTTTAGCCTTTCGAGTAGCAATTTTATGCGGTGCTCGGGCTTGTTTTTTTGAGTTGCAGTATTAACGTAGGCGGTTCCTTTTACAATCCTGAAATCACTGAGTTTCCTAAGTTTTGGATGAAAACCAGTACCCAAACGGAATTCCTTTTCGCCGGCGTTTAATAAGGGGATAGAAATATAATGATTGGCCGCTTCTACAATGGCGTTGCCTATATACATATTAGTCGCAAGCTCCTGGGACTCCACAACATACTCACCAGACCGTGGCTTGACTCTGATGCGAGCTATGAAATTGCATCGTGGGGGAACAACTATTTCGCCAGATTCGGATTCTTTCGATTCCAACCCTTTCTGTCGTTTTTCCCCTTTACACGTTTTGAACTTTACCTTTTTGGGGGACCTGTCACAATCGCAATCTGTTAAAGCTAATTTCACTGTCTGGTTGTTGTTGGTTTTTATGGTTATGCTACTGGAGATGGTATCGATTAACGTTCCTCTCCATAAAACATCGCGACCTATTACACCATCAGCTGGTAAATCCAAACCTCTTAGAATATGCCACTTGATCTCAAGGTCAGCAGTGTTGGTGTGCTCCTTCCCTAAAGGCAGCGGATGAATACATTTCAGTGTTCCCTCCGTTGATCTCGTTCCTCCAAAAAGTCCACCTACATCTTTAACCTCTTCCCTGTTTAACTTGCTCCCTGGAACTAGCGTTTCGTGGTTAAGGATGCTTATGTCAGCGCCAGTGTCGATGAGTACCGTAACTTTCCCTTTTACGGCCTCATTCATTGGAAGCGTAACATAAACCTTCCCATTGTTTTCATATGCTTTGGTGGCAGTGACCCAGTTTTTGCAAGATCTCTTCTTACAGACAATTAAACTTGAATGAAAAAACTTTCGCGTCAAGTTCAACGTCAAGGTGATAAGGTACCAGACTATTATAGAAACGAATGTTAGCCATTCAACTGCAGCTTGAAACATATTTCGTATACTGGTGCAGTGTTTTTGTAATCTTAGATTGTTTACTTTTGGCATGTGGATTGTTTCTGGTTTATCGTCTTTTACTACTACTAGTTTTGTCATATTAGTATAATGTTTACAATTTTTTGTTGACAAGTTTTCCTTGTCTTCTACATCTCGTTGTGTTTGATTTGATAAAATATTTTCTGGTGTTGCCTTGAATTGCTTTTTTCCTGATTTGAGTATTAGCGTTGACAAGTCTGTCGAGTTTCCCTCAGTTCTCTTCAGATAGTTCTTCTTACTAAAACAAGTTGATTCGTCATGCCCAACTCTCGAGCACCAGAGACATTTAGTTTTCTCCTGGGTCTTAGTATGAAATACCCGCACCTTAGGACATACCGAACTTTTATGCCCATACGATGAACAACTTTCACAATATGGTGTATTTTTTCTAAGTCTACACTCAACATATGTATGGTTGAACTTCCCGCAGAAACCACATTTAATTCGGTTCTTACCTTCGACTCGGGGTCCTGTTTCATGACTTTGTAGTCGATTTTCATGAACCGGAGTAATATGAGATGTATTTGGGTGTGAGTCAATTTCTCTACGTTCCGTACTGTTAGAAAAATTGTAGGAGTCATAATTAGGAAATTGACCGTGAGTGTTAAACGAAAGAGATTGACCTTGCGTGTTGAATGAATGAGATACTTGTGGAAAAGGTTTTGTTGATGAGGAAAGTTCGTTATAGAACAGATTATATTGAGGCAGTTGATTATATAGAGTCGCATTGTTAGATGGATTGGCGAAACAAGTTAGGGATTTGTCGAACGCTGGAGAGCATTGTGAAACCATGAATGAAGCTTGAACTGCTATATCAGAAAGTTTTTGCAAATCTTTTTCAACGGAAAAAATTACGGATTGTTGGACAAAAGGATCTCGTAAGCCCGTTTTAAATGCAATGCTCACCGTGTTTTGTATTTCTTTTACGAGAGCCACCGCGTCTATCCTTGAATAATTCGCGTTTATTATGTTTAACGCATGATTTTTCAGTTTTTCGAGTCTTCGTGCAAAGGCTTGGATGTCTTCTGAGAATAATTGTCTAGTCTGTCTAATCTCGTTCGCTATATTATCTAATGTTTGTGGTTTTAGATAAGCAGCTTTGAGAATTTTAGACAGACTTTCCAAAGATTCCGGTTTTTGTGTCACAAATAAATGAAATGCGTCCCCCGATAACTTTGTTGATAGAAGTGAAACGAAAATAGCTTCATTCTTCGGATCGATACATTTCAAACCTAATTCGCAAGCGTTTAGGAACTCTGATAGACTACTAGAAATGTCCTTCGAATTTTCAATGCTGAACACGGGAATCATTCGTGACACGAGTTTAGCAATCGATTCTGTAGCCATGTCGGAACTGTTATCAATTGAAACAGCCTCTGTGGTAGACGAATCGGTTATATCTCGAATTCGTTTCCGCAAATTCTTGATCTCAAGATATTTATTATCAAGATTTACCGAAAGACTACTGTTTTTATCCCGAAGCTGCTGATTTTCCCGCTCTATTAAAGATAACTTTTCACCTATTTGTTTTTGCTGATTTTCCCGCTCTATTAAAGATAACTTTTCACCTATTTGTTTTATTTCCTCAGCCTGCTTTTTTATTATACACGGTTCAGCTCTTTCCCTTTTTCCCAACTCTGCTTCTAATTCACAATTCTTTTGTTCTGCGTCCTCAATTATTTCCTCTTTTCCCTTCAATTTCCCTTTCAGAAATTTTAATTCGTTTTGGCAGTCGATCACTTGTTCCACCTCTAACCGAAATTTCTCTATTAATTTTAACACTAAACTCTCTATTATCTCCCCGTCGGAGCTTCCCGTTTCAATTTCACTTTGTCTATCTTCTAATTCACTTTCTAGTAACTGCCTAATATTCGTCACTTCCCTTTTAAGTGAGGCAAAATCCCGCTCAACCGACAGATAATAACTTAACTTTTCTTTGGTTAAAACGTTCGTTCCCGACATTTAACACACAAACATTTCCAAAAACCACTTAACACTCACTCACTCTATCACTATCACTCTTTATTAAAAAAAAGTACTTACTTTTTGCTTTTCCCGGCTGCGCAAAAATGTTGTATATGGGTTCAGAAAATTATAAGTCGTTGTAGTTACTTCTACAAAATATTTTTATTCACTGACTTAATAACTACTACATCAGATTTTCTGAACCATATATTTCTAATTTTGCTGGCGGTGCAATTTACAAATTGTGCGATTTAATTGCATCGTTGTGTTTTTCGGAGTGAACTTTGTCGATGCAATTAAATAGCACGTACATCAGATTTCGAAACGCACATCCGGCTTAAGAATTAGAGCGCGGATACGCGTGGATTTCCGATCATTACACGGCCTCTAGCGGCAAGGTTGGTTACCTATGGAGAGATAGCGAAAGCAGCTATCACGCACTGAAATTCCGTTCAGATAGCTTAAAAACTGTGGGCACAGGAGCGATTCTCAGCTTGCCTTAATGCCCATGGAATATACCGTTATTTCTCAGCTAGTACGGCCTCTAGCCGCAAGTATGGGGTACTCGTGGAGAGGTAGCGTCCGCAGCTATCACGCACTGAAATCCTGTTAAGATAGCTTAAAACTGTGGGCACAATATAGATTCTCGACTTGCCTTCATGCCCATGGAATATACCGTTATTTCTCAGCAAGTACGGCTCTAGCGGCTAGGTTGGGGTACTTAGGGAGAGGTAGCGACCGCAGCTATCAAGCATTGAAATCCCGTTCAGATAGCTTAAAAGCAGTGGGCACACAAGCGATTATAAACTTGTCTTCATGCTCATGGAATATACCGTTATTTCTCACTAATTACGGCCTCCAGCGGCAAGGTTGGGTACCTATGGAGAGGTAGCGACCGTAGCTCTCACGCACTGAAATCCCGTTTAGGAGCGATTCTCAACTTGCCTTCATGCCCATGGAATATACCGTTATTTCACACCTATTACGGCCTCTAGCGGCAAGGTTGGGGTACCTATGGAAAGGTAGCGACCGCAGCTATCAAGGGAGCGATTCTCAACTTGCCTTCATGCCCATGGAATATACCGTTATTTCTCACCAAATACCTTTGGACAGGTAGCGACCGCAGCTATTAAGCACTGAAATCCCGTTCAGATAGCTTAAAAACTGTGGGCATAGGAGGGATTCACAACTTACCTTCATGCCCATGGAATATACCGTTATTTCTCACCAAATACGGCCTCTACCGGCAAGGTTGGGTAGCAAGTACGGCCTCTAGCGGTAAGGTTGGGGTACCTTTGGACAGGTAGCGACCGCAGCTATCAAGCACTGAAATCCCGTTCAGATAGCTTAAAAACTGTGTGCATAGGAGGGATTCACAACTTACCTTCATGCCCATGGAATATACCGTTATTTCTCACCAAATACGGCCTCTACGGGCAAGGTTGGGTACCTATGTAGAGGTAGCGACCGCAGCTATCAAGCACTGAAATCCCGTTCAGATAGCTTAAAAACCGTGGACACATGAGCGATTCTTGGCTTTCTTTCATGCCCATGGAATATACCGTTATTTCTCAGCAAAGATGGCTTCTAACGGCAAGGTTTGGGTATCTGTCAAAAGGTAGCGATTGCAGCTATCACGCACTGAAATCCAGTTCAGATAGCTTAAAAACTATGGCCACAGGAGCGATTCTCAACTTGCCTTCATGCCCATGGCATATACCGTTATTTCTCACCAAGTACGGCCTCTAGCGGCAAGGTTGGGATACCTATGGAGAGGTAGCGACCGCAGCTATCACGTGAACGATTCTCAACTTGCCTTCATGCCCATTGAATATACCGTTATTTTTCACCAAATACGGCCTCTACCGGCAAGGTTGGGTACCTATGGAGAGGTAGCGACCGCAGCTATCAAGCATTGAAATCCCGTTCAGATAGCTTAAAAACTGTGGGCACAATAGAGATTCTCGACTTGCCTTCATGCCCATGGAATATACCGTTATTTCTCAGCAAGTACGGCCTCTAGCGGCAGGGTTGGGATACCTAGGGAGAGGTAGCGGCCGCAGCTATCACGGGAGCGATTCTCAACTTGCCTTCATGCCCATGGAATATACCGTTATTCCTCACCAAGTACGGCATCTAGCCGCAAGTTTGCGGTACTCGTGGATAAGTAGCGACCGCAGCTATCACGCAATGAAATCCTGTTAAGATAGCTTAAAAACTGTGGGCAAAATAGAGATTCTCGACATGCCTTCATGCAAATGGAATATACCGTTATTTCTCACCAAGTACGGCCTTTAGCGGCAAGGTTGTGATTCCTATCGAAAGGTAGCGGCCGCAGCTATCACGGGAGCGATTCCCAACTTGCCTTCATGCCCATTGAATATACCGTTATTTCTCAGCAAGTACGGCCTCTAGCGGCAAGGTTGGAGTACCTATGGAGAGGTAGCGACCGCAGCTATCAAGGGAGCGATTCTCAACTTGTCTTCATGAACATGGAATATACCGTTATTTCTCACCAAGTACGGCCTCTAGCGGCAAGTTTGGGTACCTATGGAGAGGTACCGACCGCAGCTATCAAGCACTTAAAACCCGTTCAGGAGCGATTCTCAACTTGCCTTCACGCCCATGAAATATACTGTTATTTCTCAGCAAGTACGGCCTCTAGCGGTAAGGTTGGGGTACCTATGGACAGGTAGAGACCGGAGCTATCAAGCACTGAAATCCCGTTCAGAAGCGATTCTCAACTTGCTTTCATGCCCATGGAATATACTGTTATTTCTCAGCAAGTACGGCCTCTAGCGGCAAGGTTGGGGTACCTAGGGAGAGGTAGCGACCGTAGCTATCAAGCACTGAAATCCCGTTAAGATAGCTTAAAAAGCGTGGACACATGAGCGATTCTCGGCTTGCCTTCATGCCCATGGAATATACCGTTATTTCTCAGCAAAGAACGGCCTCTAGCGGCAAGGTTGGGGTATCTGTCAAAACGTAGCGATTGCAGCTATCACGCACTGAAATCCCGTTCAGGTAGCTTAAAAACCGTGGACACATGAGCGATTCTTGGCTTTCTTTCATGCCCATGGAATATACCGTTATTTCTCAGCAAGGATGGCTTCTAACGGCAAGGTTTGGGTATCTGTCAAAAGGTAGCAATTGCAGCTATCACGCACTGAAATCCAGTTCAGATAGCTTAAAAACTATGGCCACATGAGCGATTCACAACTTGCCTTCATGCCCATGGCATATACCGTTATTTCTCACCAAGTACGGCCTCTAGCGGCAAGGTTGGGATACCTATGGAGAGGTAGCGACCGCAGCTATCACGTGAACGATTCTCAACTTGCCTTCATGCCCATTGAATATACCGTTATTTTTCACCAAATACGGCCTCTACCGGCAAGGTTGGGTACCTATGGAGAGGTAGCGACCGCAGCTATCAAGCATTGAAATCCCGTTCAGATAGCTTAAAAACTGTGGGCACAATAGAGATTCTCGACTTGCCTTCATGCCCATACCGTTACCGTTATTTCTCAGCAAGTACGGCCTCTAGCGGAAGGGTTGGGATACCTAGGGAGAGGTAGCGGCCACAGCTATCACGGGAGCGATTCTCAACTTGCCTTCATGCCCATGGAATATACCGTTATTCCTCACCAAGTACGGCCTCTAGCCGCAGGTTTGCGGTACTCGTGGATAAGTAGCGACCGTAGCTATCACGCACTGAAATCCTGTTAAGATAGCTTAAAAACTGTGGGCAAAATAGAGATTCTCGACATGCCTTCATGCAAATGGAGTATACCGTTATTTCTCACCAAGTACGGCCTTTAGCGGCAAGGTTGTGATACCTATCGAAAGGTAGCGGCCGCAGCTATCACGGGAGCGATTCCCAACTTGCCTTCATGCCCATGGAATATACCGTTGTTTCTCACTAATTACGGCCTCCAGTGGCAAGTTTGGGTACCTATGTAGAGGTTGCGACCGCAGCCATCAAGCACTGAAACCCCGTACAGATAGCTTAAAAACTGTGGGCACACGAGCGATTATCAACCTGCCTTAATGCCCATGGAATATACCGTTATCTCTCACCAAGTACGGCCTCTAGCGGCAAGGTTGGGGTATCTATGGAGAGGTAGCGACCGTAGCTCTCACGCACTGAAATCCCGTTCAGGAACGATTCTCAACTTGCCTTCATGCCCATGGAATATAACGTTATTTCTCAGCAAGTACGGCCTCTAGCGGCAAGGTTGGAGTACCTATGGAGAGGTAGCGACCGCAGCTATCAAGGGAGCGATTCTCAACTTGCCTTCATGAACATGGAATATACCGTTATTTCTCACCAAGTACGGCCTCTAGCGGCAAGTTTGGGTACCTATGGAGAGGTACCGACCGCAGCTATCAAGCACTTAAAACCCGTTCAGGAGCGATTCTCAACTTGCCTTCACGCCCATGAAATATACTGTTATTTCTCAGCAAGTACGGCCTCTAGCGGTAAGGTTGGGGTACCTATGGACAGGTGGAGACCGGAGCTATCAAGCACTGAAATCCCGTTCAGAAGCGATTCTCAACTTGCTTTCATGCCCATGGAATATACTGTTATTTCTCAGCAAGTACGGCCTCTAGCGGCAAGGTTATGGTACCTAGGGAGAGGTAGCGACCGTAGCTATCAAGCATTGAAATCCCGTTAAGATAGCTTAAAACCGTGGACACATGAGCGATTCTCGGCTTGCCTTCATGCCCATGGAATATACCGTTATTTCTCAACAAAGAACGGCCTCTAGCGGCAAGGTTGGGGTATCTGTCAAAACGTAGCGATTGCTGCTATCACGCGCTGAAATCCCGTTCAGATAGCTTAAAAACTATGGGCACAGGAGCGATTCTCAACTTGCCTTCATGCCCATGGCATATATCGTTATTTCTCACTAAATAGGGTCTCTACCGACAAGGTTGGGTACTTATGGAGAGGTAGCGACCGCAGCTATCACGATCTGAAATCCCGTTCAGATATGTAGCTTAAAAACTATGGGCACAGGAGCGATTCTCAACTTGCTTTCATGCCTATGGAAAATACCGTTATTTCTCACCAAGTACGCCCTCTAGCTGCAAGGTTGGGATACCTATGGAGAAGTAGCGGCCGCAGCTATCACGGGAGCGATTCCCAACTTACCTTCATGCCCATGGAATATACCGTTATCTCTCACCAAGTACGGCCTCTAGCGGCAAGGTTGGGGTACCTATGGAGAGGTAGCGACCGTAGCTCTCACGCACTGAAATCCCGTTTAGGAGCGATAATCAATTTGACTTCATTTTTAATATACCGTTATTTCTCAGCAAGTACGGCCTCTAGCGGCAAGGTTGGGGTACCTATGAAGAGGTGGCGACCGCAGCTATCACGGGAGCGATTCTTAACTTGAATACATGCCCATGGGATATACCGTTATTTCTCAGCAAGTACGGCCTCTAGCCGCAAGGTTTGGGTACCTGTCGAGAGGCAGCGACCGCAGCTATCACGCACTGAAATCCCATTCAGATAGCTTAGAAACCGTGGGCACAGGAGCGATTCTCAACTTGCCTTCATGCCCATGGAATATACCGTTATTTCTCACCAAGTACGGCCTCTACCGGCAAGGTTGGGTACCTATAGGGAGGTAACGACCGTAGCTATCAAGCACCGAAATCCCGTTCAGGAGCGATTCTCAACTTGCCTTCATGCCCATGGAATATACTGTTATTTCTCAGCAAGTATGGCATCTAGCGGTAAGGTTGGGTTACCTTTGGACAGGTAGCGACCGCAGCAATTAAGCACTGAAATCCCGTTCAGGAGCGATTCTCAATTTGCTTTCATGCCCATCGAATATACTGTTATTTCTCAGCAAGTACGGCCTCTAGCGGCAAGGTTGGTGTACCTATGGAGAGGTAGCGACCGCAGCTATCACGCACAGAAATCCCGTTCAGATAGCTTAAAAACTGTGGGCACGGGAGCGATTCTCAACTTGCTTTCATGCCCATGGAATATACCGTTGATTCTCAGCAAGTACAGCCTCTAGCCGCAAGGTTTGTGTACCTGTCGAGAGGCAGCGGCCGCAGCTATCACGCACTGAAATCCCATTCAGATAGCTTCGAAACCGTGGGCACAGGAGCGATTCACAACTTGCTTTCATGCCCATGAAATATACCGTTATTTCTCACCAAGTACGGCTCTAGCGGCAAGGTTGGGATACTTATGGAGAGGTATCGACCGTAGCTATCACGCAATGAAATCCCGTTAAGATTGCTTAAAAACTGTGGGCACAGGAGGGATTCACAACTTGCCTTCATGCCCATAGAATATACGGTTATTTCTCACCAAGCACGGCCTCTAGCGGAAAGGTTGGGGTTCCTATGGAGAGGTAGCGACCGTAGCTATCACGCACTGAAATCCCGTTCTGGAGCGATTCTCAACTTGCCTTCATGCCCATGGAATATACCGTTATTTCTCAGCAAGTACTTCCACTAGCGATTGCAGCTATCACGCACTGAAATCCAGTTCAGATAGCTTAAAAACTATGGGCACTGGAGCGATTCTCAACTTGCCTTCATAAATAAATAAATAACTGGCGCAACAGTCCAATTTGAACCACGGCCTCGAGATGAGTTAGCATCATCTCATTTTCTAGATCGTGACGGTTTTTGTGCAGAGGTATGTGATCAGCAACACGCTCAACCGAGTTATTTACCCCATAATGGGTACTCATTTAACAGCTGAGTGGGCTCATAGTCCGACACGTAAATCCCCGGAATCGAACCGGGGCCCAGTGCGTCGAAGGCGAACGTGCTAACCGTTGCGCCATCCGGACTACAACAACAACTTGCCTTCATGCCCATGGCATATACCGTTATTTCTCACCAAGTACGGCCTCTAGCGGCAAGGTTGGGATACCTATGGAGAGGTAGCGACCGCAGCTATCACGTGAACGATTCTCAACTTGCTTTCATGCCCATTTAATATACCGTTATTTTTCACCAAATACGGCCTCTACCGGCAAGGTTGGGTACCTATGGAGAGGTAGCGACCGCAGCTATCAAGCATTGAAATCCCGTTCAGATAGCTTAAAAACTGTGGGCACAATATAGATTCTCGACTTGCCTTCATGCCCATGGAATATACCGTTATTTCTCAGCAAGTACGGCCTCTAGCGGCAGGGTTGGGATACCTATGGAGAGGTAGCGGCCGCAGCTATCACGGGAGCGATTCTCAACTTGCCTGCATGCCCATGGAATATACCGTTATTCCTCACCAAGTACGGCCTCTAGCCGCAAGTTTGGGGTACTCGTGGATAAGTAGCGACCGCAGCTATCACGCACGGAAATCCTGTTAAGATAGCTTAAAAACTGTGGGCAAATTAGAGATTCTCGACATGCCTTCATGCTAATGGAATATACCGTTATTTCTCACCAAGTACGGCCTTTAGCGGCAAGGTTGGGATACCTATCGAAAGGTAGCCGCCGCAGCTATCACGGGAGCGATTCCCAACTTGCCTTCATGCCCATGGAATATACCGTTATCTCTCACCAATTACGGCCTCCAGTGGCAAGTTTGGGTACCTATGGAGAGGTAGCGACCGCAGCCATCAAGCACTGAAATCCCATACAGATAGCTTAAAAACTGTGGGCACTCGAGCGATTATCAACTTGCCTTCATGCCCATGGAATATACCGTTATCTCTCACCAAGTACGGCCTCTAGCGGCAAGGTTGGGGTACCTATGGAGAGGTAGCGACCGTAGCTCTCACGCACTGAAATCCCGTTCAGGAGCGATTCTCAACTTGCCTTCATGCCCACGGAATATACCGTTAATTCTCAGCAAGTACGGCCTCTAGCGGCAAGGTTGGAGTACCTATGGAGAGGTAGCGACCGCAGCTATCAAGGGAGCGCTTCTCAACTTGCCTTCATAAACATGGAATATACCGTTATTTCTCACCAAGTACGGCCTCTAGCGGCAAGTTTGGGTACCTATGGAGAGGTACCGACCGCAGCTATCAAGCACTTAAAACCCGTTCAGGAGCGATTCTCAACTTGCCTTCATGCCCATGAAATATACTGTTATTTCTCAGCAAGTACGGCCTCTAGCGGTAAGGTTGGGGTACCTATGGACAGGTAGAGACCGTAGCTATCAAGCACTGAAATCCCGTTCAGGAGCGATCCTCAACTTGCTTTCATGCCCATGGAATGTACTGTTATTTTTCAGCAAATACGGCCTCTAGCGGCAAGGTTGGGGTACCTAGTGAGAGGTAGCGACCGTAGCTATCAAGCACTGAAATCCCGTTCAGATTGCTTAAAAACCGTGGACACATGAGCGATTCTCGGCTTGCCTTCATGCCCATGGAATATACCGTTATCTCTCACCAAGTACGGCCTCTAGCGGCAAGGTTGGGGTACCTATGGAGAGGTAGCGACCGTAGCTCTCACGCACTGAAATCCCGTTTAGGAGCGATACTCAATTTGCCTTCATCTTTAATATACCGTTATTTCTCAGCAAGTACGGACTCTAGCGGCAAGGTTGGGGTACCTATGGAGAGGTGGCGACCGCAGCTATCACGGGAGCGATTCTTAACTTGTCTTCATGCCCATGGAATATACCGTTATCTCTCACCAAGTACGGCCTCTAGCGGCAAGGTTGGGGTACCTATGGAGAGGTAGCGACCGTAGCTCTCACGCACTGAAATCCCGTTTAGGAGCGATACTCAATTTGCCTTCATCTTTAATATACCGTTATTTCTCAGCAAGTACGGACTCTAGCGGCAAGGTTGGGGTACCTATGGAGAGGTGGCGACCGCAGCTATCACGGGAGCGATTCTTAACTTGAATACATGCCCATGGAATATACCGTTATCTCTCACAAATTACGGCCTCCAGTGGCAAGTTTGGGTACCTATGGAGAGGTAGCGACCGCAGCCATCAAGCACTGAAATCCCATACAGATAGCTTAAAAACTGTGGGCACTCGAGCGATTATCAACTTGCCTTCATGCCCATGGAAAATACCGTTATTTCTCACCAAGTACGGCTCTAGCGGCAAGGTTGGGTTCCTATGGAGAGGTAACGACCGCAGCTATCACGCATTGAAATCCCGTTCAGATAGCTTAAAAACTAAGCGCACAGGAGCGATTCTCAACTTGCCTTCATGCCCGTGGAATATACCGTTATTTCTCACCAAGTACGGCCTCTAGCGGCAAGGTTTGGTACCTATGGAGAGGTAACGACCGTAGCTATCACGCGATGAAATCCCGTTAAGATTGCTTAAAAACTGTGGGCACGGGAGCGATTCTCAACTTGCTTTCATGCCCATGGAATATACCGTTAATTCTCAGCAAGTACGGCCTCTAGCCGCAAGGTTTGGGTACCTGTCGAGAGGCAGCGACCGCAGCTATCACGCACTGAAATCCCATTCAGATAGCTTAGAAACCGTGGGCACAGGAGCGATTCACAACTTGCTTTCATGCCCATGAAATATACCGTTATTTCTCACCAAGTACGGCTCTAGCGGCAAGATTGGGTACCTATGGAGAGGTAACTACCGCAGCTATCACGCATTGAAATCCCGTTCAGATAGCTTAAAAACTACGCGCACGGGAGCGATTCCCAACTTGACTTCATGCCCATAGAATATACTGTTAATTCTCAGCAAGTACGGCCTCAAGCCGCAAGGTTGGTGCACCTATGGAGAGGTAGCGACCGCAGCTATCACGCACAGAAATCCCGTTCAGATAGCTTAAAAACTATGGGCACGGGAGCGATTCTCAACTTGCTTTCATGCCCATGGAATATACCGTTAATTCTCAGCAAGTACGGCCTCTAGCCGCAAGGTTTGGGTACCTGTCGAGAGGCAGCGACCGCAGATATCACGCACTGAAATCCCATTCAGATAGCTTAGAAACCGTGGGCACAGGAGCGATTCACAACTTGCTTTCATGCCCATGAAATATACCGTTATTTCTCACCAAGTACGGCTCTAGCGGCAAGGTTGGGGTACTTATGGAAAGGTATCGACCGTAGCTATCACGCAATGAAATCCCGTTAAGATTGCTTAAAAACTGTGGGCACAGGAGGGATTCACAACTTGCCTTCATGCCCATAGAATATACAGTTATTTCTCACCAAGCACGGCCTCTAGCGGCAAGGTTGGGGTTCCTATAAAGAGGTAGCGACCGTAGCTATCACGCACTGAAATCACGTTCTGGAGCGATTCTCGACTTGCCTTAATGCCCATGGAATATACCGTTATTTCTCAGCAAGTACGGCCACTAGCGGCAAGGTTGGGGAAAATATGGAGAGGTAGCGACCCCAGCTATCACGCACTGAAACCCAGTTCAGATTGCTTAAAAACTGTGGGCAAGGGATCGATTCTCAACTTGCCTTCATGCCCATGGAATATACTGTTATTTCTCAGCAAGTATGGCATCTAGCGGTAAGGTTGGATTACCTTTGGACAGGTAGCGACCGCAGCAATTAAGCACTGAAATCCCGTTCAGGAGCGATTCTCAACTTGCTTTCATGCCCATCGAATATACTGTTATTTCTCAGCAAGTACGGCCTCTAGCGGCAAGGTTGGGGTACCTATGGAGATGTAGCGACCGCAGCTATCACGCACAGAAATCCCGTTCAGATAGCTTAAAAACTGTGGGCACAGGAGAGATTCTCAGCTTGCTTTCATGCCCATGGAATATTCCGTTATTTTTTAGCAAGTACGGCCTCTAGCGGAGAGTTTGGGTACCTATGAAGAGGTAGGGACCGCAGCTATCAATCACTGAAATCCCGTTCAAATAGCTTAAAATCTGTGGGCACACGAGCGACTATCAAGTTGCCATAATGCG
The DNA here is from genome assembly GCA_964017055.1 of Chloromyia formosa. NCBI lineage: Eukaryota > Metazoa > Arthropoda > Insecta > Diptera > Stratiomyidae > Chloromyia > Chloromyia formosa. The sequence continues at coordinate 58,675,023 of OZ024816.1, read as the reverse complement.
CATGGAATATACTGTTATTTCTCACCAAGTACGGCCTCTATGGGCAAGGTTGGGTACCTATGGAGAGGTAGCGACCGCAGCTATCACGCACAGAAAACCCGTTCAGATAGCTTAAAAACTGTTTTGCACAGGAGCGATTATCGACTCTCATTCATGCTCAAGGAATATACCGTTATTTCTCACCAAGTACGGCTCTAGCGGCGAGGTTGGGGTACCTAGGAAGAGGTAGCGACCGTAGCTATCACCCAATGAAATCCCGTTCCGATAGCTTAAAAACTGTGGGCACAGGAGTGATTCACAACTTCCTTTCATGCCCATGGAATATACCGTTATTTCTCAGCAAGTACGGCCTCTAGCGGCAAGGTTTGGGTACCTATGGAGAGGTAGCGACAGCAGCTATCACGCACAGAAATCCCGTTCAGATAGCTTAAAACTGTTTTGCACAGGAGCGATTCTCGACTTGCCTTCATGCCCATGGAATATACCGTTATTTCTCATTAAGTACGGCCTCTAGCGGCAAGGTTGGGATACCTATCGAGAGGTAGCGGCCGGAGCTATCACGGGAGCGATTCCCAACTTGCCTTCATGTCCATGGAATATACCGTTATTTCTCACCAAGTACGCCCTCTAGCGGCAAGGTTGGGTACCTATGGAGAGGTAGCGACCGCAGCTATCAAGCACTGAAATCCCGTTCAGATAGCTTGAAAACCGTGGACACATGAGCAATTCTCGGCTTGCCTTCATGCCCATGGAATATACCGTTATTTCTCATTAAGTACGGCCTCTAGCGGCAAGGTTGGGATACCTATCGAGAGGTAGCGGCCGGAGCTATCACGGGAGCGATTCCCAACTTGCCTTCATGTCCATGGAATATACCGTTATTTCTCACAAAGCACGGCCTCTAGCGGCAAGGTTAAGATACCTATGGATAGGTAGCGACCGCAGCTATTTCGGGAGCGATTCTCAACTTGCCTCCATGCCCATGGAATAATATATACTGTAGCGGCAAGGTTGGGTACCTATGGAGAGGTAGCGACCGCAGCAATCAAGCACTGAAATCCCGTTCAGATAGCTTGAAAACCGTATAAACATGAGCGATTCGCGGCTTGCCTTCATGCCCATGGAATATACCGTTATTTCTCAGCAAAGAACGGCCTCAAGCGGCAAGGTTGGGGTATCTGTCAAAACGTAGCGATTGCTGCTATCACGCACTGAAATCCCGTTTAGATAGCTTAAAAACTGTGGGCACACGAGCGATTATCAACTTGCTTTCATGCCCATGGAATATACCGTTATTTCTCACCAAGTACGCCATCTAGCGGCAAGGTTGGGATACCTAGGGAGAGGTAGCGACCACAGTTATCACGGGAGCGATTCGCAACTTGCCTTCATCCCCACGGAATATACCGTTATTTTTCACCAAGTACGGTGTCTAGCGGCAAGTTTGGGGTACTTGTGGAGAGGTAGCGACCGCAGCAATCACGCACTGAAATCCCGTTCAGATAGCTTAAAAACCGTGGGCACACGAGCGATTATCAACTTGCCTTCATGCCCATGGAATATACCGTTATTTCTCAGCAAGGACGGAATCTGGCGGCAAAGTTGGGATACCTATGGAGAGGTAGCGACCGCAGTTATCACGCACAGAAATCCCGTTCAGATAGCTTAGAAACTGTGGGCACACGAGCGATTATCGACTTGCCTTCATGCCCATGGAATATACCGTTATTTCTCAGCAAGTACGGCCTCTAGCGGCAAGGTTGGGGTATTTGTGGAGAGGTAGCGACCGCAGCTATCAAGCACCGAAATCCCGTTCAGGTAGCTTAAAAACTGTGGGCAAATGAGCGATTATCAGCTTGCCTTCATGCCCATGGAATATACCGTTATTTCTCAGCGAGTACGGCCTCTAGCGGCAAGGTTGGGATACCTATGGAGAGGTAGCGACCACAGTTATCACGGGAGCGATTCGCAACTTGCCTTCATCCCCACGGAATATACCGTTATTTCTCACCAAGTACGGTGTCTAGCGGCAAGTTTGGGGTACTTGTGGAGAGGTAGCGACCGCAGCAATCACGCACTGAAATCCCGTTCAGATAGCTTAAAAACCGTGGGCACACGAGCGATTATCGACTTGCCTTCATGCCCATGGAATATACCGTTATTTCTCACCAAGTACGGTGTCTAGCGGCAAGTTTGGGGTACTTGTGGAGAGGTAGCGACCGCAGCAATCACGTACTGAAATCCCGTTCAGATAGCTTAAAAACCGTGGGCACACGAGCGATTATCAACTTGCCTTCATGCCCATGGAATATACCGTTATTTCTCAGCAAGGACGGAATCTGGCGGCAAAGTTGGGATACCTATGGAGAGGTAGCGACCGCAGTTATCACGCACAGAAATCCCGTTCAGATAGCTTAGAAACTGTGGGCACACGAGCGATTATCGACTTGCCTTCATGCCCATGGAATATACCGTTATTTCTCACCAAGTACGGGCTCTAGCGGCAAGTTTGGGGTACCCGTGGAGAGGTAGCGACCGCAGCCATCACGCACTGAAATCCTGTTAAGAAAGCTTAAAAACTGTGGGCACAATAGAGATTCTCCACTTGCCTTCATGTCCATGGAATATACCGTTATTTCTCAGCGAGTACGGCCTCTAGCGGCAAGGTTGGGATACCTATGGAGAGGTAGCGGCCGCAGCTATCACGGGAGCGATTCCCAACTTGCCTTCATGCCCATGGAATTTACCGTTCTCTCTCCAAGTACGGCCTCTGGCGGCAAGGTTGGGGTACCTATGGAGAGGTAGCGACCGTAGCTCTCACGCACTGAAAACCCGTTCAGGAGCGATTCTCAATTTGCCTTCATGCCCATGGAATATACCGTTATTTCGCAGCAAGTACGGCCTCTAGCGGCAAGGTTGGGGTACCTATGGAGAGGTAGCGACCGCAGCTATCACGGGAGCGATTCTCAACTTGCCTTCATGCCCATGGGATATACCAGTATTTCTCACCAAGTACGGCCTCTAGAGGCAAGTTTGGGTACCTATGGAGAGGTACCGACCGCAGCTATCACGCATTGAAATCCCGTTCAGATAGCTTAAAAACTACGCGCACAGGAGCGATTCTCAACTTGCCTTCATGCCCATGGAATATACCGTTATTTCTCACCAAGTACGGCCTCTAGCGGCAAGGTTAGGGTACCTATGGAGAGGTAGCGACCGCAGCTATCACGCACAGAAATCCCGTTCAGATAGCTTAAAAACCGTTTTGCACAGGAGCGATTCTGGACTTGCCTTCATGCCAAGGAATATACTGTTATTTCTCACCAAGTACGGCTCTAGCGGCGAGTTTGGGCTACCTAGGGATAGGTAGCGACCGTAGCTCTCAAGAAATTAAATCCCGTTCAGATAGCTTAAAAACTGTGTGCACAGGAGGGATTCACAACTTGCCTTCATGCCCATGGAATATACCGTTATTTCTCAGCAAGTACGGCCTCTAGCGGCAAGGTTGGAGTACCTATATAGAGGTAGCGACCGCAGCTATCACGCAAAGAAATCCCATTCAGATAGCTTATAAACTGTTTTGCACAGGAGCGATTCTCGAATTGCCTTCATGCCCAAGGAAGATACCGTTATTTCTCACCAAGTACGGCTCTAGCGGCAAGGTTGGTGTACTTATGGAGAGGTATCGACCGTAGCTATCACGCAATGTAATCCCGTTCAGATAGCTTAAAAACTGTGGGCACATGAGGAATTCACAACTTGCCTTCATGCCCATAAAATATACCGTTATTTCTCACCAAGTACGGCTCTAGCGGCAAGGTTGGAGTACCTATATAGAGGTAGCGACCGCAGCTATCACGCAAAGAAATCCCATTCAGATAGCTTATAAACTGTTTTGCACAGGAGCGATTCTCAACTTGCCTTCATGCCCATGGAATATACCGTTATTTCCCAGCAAGTACGGCCTCTAGCGGCAAGGTTGAGACACCTAGGGAGAAGTAGCGGCCGCAGCTATCACGGGAGCGATTCGCAACTTGCCTTCATGCCCATGGAATATACCATTATTTCTCACCAAGTACGGCGTCTAGGGGCAAGTTCGGGTTACCTGTGGAGAGGTAGCGATTGCAGCTATCACGCATTGAAATCCCGTTCAGATAGCTTAAAAACAATGGGCATAGGAGCGATTGACAACTTGCTTTCATGCCCATGCAATATACCGTTATTTCTCAGCAAGTACGCCCTCTAGCGGCAAGGTTGGGATACCTATGGAGAGGTAGCGACCGCAGATATCACGGAAGCGATTCTCAACATGACTTCATGCCCATGGAATACACTGTTATTTCTCACCAAATACGGCCTCTACCGGAAAGGATGGGTACCTATGGAGAGGTAGCGACAGCAGCTGTCAAGCACTGAAATCCCGTTCAGATAGCTTAAAAACTGTGGGCACACGAGCGATTATCAACTCGATTTCAGGCCCATGGAATATACCGTTATTTCTCACCAAGTACGGCCTCTAGCGGCAAGGTTGGGTACCTACAGAGAGGTAGCGACAGCAGCTAGCACACTCTGAAATCCCGTTCAGATAGCTTGAAAACTGTAAGCATAGGAGCGACTCTCGACTTGCCTTCATACCTATGGAATATACCGTTATTTCTCACCAAGTACGCCCTCTAGCGGCAAGGTTGGGACACCTAGGGAGAGGTAGCGGCCGCAGCTATCACGGGAGCGATTCGCAACTTGCTTTCATGCCCATGGAATATGCCATTATTTCTCACCAAGTACGGCGTCTAGGGGCAAGTTCGGGGTACCTGTGGAGAGGTAGCGACCACAGCAATCACGCATTGAAATCCTGTTCAGATAGCTTAAAAACTGTGGGCACACGACCGATTATCAACTTGCCTTCACGCCCATGGAATATACCGTTATTTCTCAGCAAGTACGGCCTCTAGCTACAAGGTTGGTTTACCTATGGAGAGGTAGCGACCATAGCTATCACGAGAGCGATTCTCAACTTGCCTTCATGCATATGGAATATACCGTTATTTCTCACCAAGTACGGCCTCTAGTCGCAATGTTGGCGTACTCGTGGAGAGGTAGCGACCGCAGCTATCACGAAAGCCCGTTAAGATAGCTTAAAAACTTTGGGTACAGGAGAGATTCTCAGCTTGCTTTCATGCCCATGGAATATACCGTTATTTTTCAGCAAGCACGGCCTCTAGCGGAGAGTTTGGGTACCTATGAAGAGGTAGGGACCGCAGCTATCAAGCATTGAAATCTTGTTCAGATAGGTTAAAAGCTGTGGGCACACGAGCGATTATCAACTTGCCTTCATGCCCATGGAATATACCGTTATTTCTCACCAAGTACGGCCTCTAGCGGCAAGGTTGGGTACCTATGTAGAGGTAGCGACCGCAGCCATCAAGCACTGAAATCCCGTACAGATAGCTTAAAAACTGTGCGCACACGAGCGATTATCAACTTGCCTTCATGCCCATGGAATATACCGTTATTTCTCACCAAGTACGGCCTCTAGCGGCAAGGTTTGGTACCTATGGAGAGGTAACGACCGTAGCTATCACGCGATGAAATCCCGTTAAGATTGCTTAAAAACTGTGGGCACGGGAGCGATTCTCAACTTGCTTTCATGCCCATGGAATATACCGTTAATTCTCAGCAAGTACGGCCTCTAGCCGCAAGGTTTGGGTACCTGTCGAGAGGCAGCGACCGCAGCTATCACGCACTGAAATCCCATTCAGATAGCTTAGAAACCGTGGGCACACGAGCGATTCACAACTTGCTTTCATGCCCATGAAATATACCGTTATTTCTCACCAAGTACGGCTCTAGCGGCAAGGTTGGGTACCTATGGAGAGGTAGCGACCGCAGCTATCACGGGAGCGATTCTCAACTTGGCTTCATGCCCATGGAATATACCGTTATTTCTCAATAAGTACGGCCTCGAGCGGCGAGGTTGGGTACCTATGGACAGGTAGCGACCGCAGCTATCAAGCACTGAAATCCCGCTCAGGAGCGATTCTCAACTTGCTTTCATGCCCATGGAATATACCGTTATTTCTCAGCAAGTACGGCCTCTAGCGGCAAGGTTTGTGTACCTGTGGACAGGTAGCGACCGCAGCTATCACGCACAGAAATCCCGTTCAGAGAGCTTAAAAACTGTTTTGCGCAGGAGCGATTCTCGACTTGCCTTCATGCCCAAGGAATATACCGATATTTCGCCCCAAGTACGGCTCTAGCGGCAAGGTTGGGATACCTATGGAGAGGTAGCGACGGCAGCTATCACGGGAGCGATTTTCAGCTTGCCTTCATGCCCATGGAATATACCGATATTTCTCACCAAGTACGGCCTCTAGCGGCAAGATTGTGTACCTATGGAGAGGTAGCGACCGCAGCTATCAAGCACTGAAATCCCGTTCAGGAGCGATTCTCAACTTGTCTTCATGCCCATGGAGTATACAGTTATTGATCAGCAAGTACGGCCTCTAGCGGTATGGTTGGGGTACCTATGGACAGGTAGCGACCGCAGCTTTCAAGCACTGAAATCCCGCTCTGGAGCGATTCTCAACTTGCTTTCATGCCCATGGAATATACTGTTATTTCTCAGCAAGTACGGCCTCTAGCGGTAAGGTTGGGGTACCTATGGACAGGTAGCAACCGCAGCTTTCAAGCACTGAAATCCCGCTCAGGAGCGATTCTCAACTTGCTTTCATGCCCAAGGAATATACCGATATTTCGCACCAAGTACGGCACTAGCGGCGAGTTTGGGCTACCTAGGGATAGGTAGCGACCGTAGCTCTCAAGAAATTAAATCCCGTTCAGATAGCTTAAAAACTGTGTGCACAGGAGCGATTCTCAACTTGCCTTCATGCCCATGGCATATACCGTTATTTCTCACAAAGCACGGCCTCCAGCGGCAAGGTTAAGATACCTATGGATAGGTAGCGACCGCAGCTATCTCGGGAGCGATTCCCAACTTGCCTCCATGCCCATGGAATAATATATACTGTAGCGGCAAGGTTGGGTACCTATGGAGAGGTAGCGACCGCAGCAATCAAGCACTGAAATCCCGTTCAGATAGCTTGAAAACCGTATAAACATGAGCGATTCGCGGCTTGCCTTCATGCCCATGGAATATACCGTTATTTCTCAGCAAAGAACGGCCTCAAGCGGCAAGGTTGGGGTATCTGTCAAAACGTAGCGATTGCAGCTATCACGCACTGAAATCCCGTTTAGATAGCTTAAAAACTATGGGCTCAGGAGCGATTCTCAACTCTCCTTCAAGCCCATGGCATATACCGTTATTTCTCACCAAATACGGCCTCTACCGACAAGGTTGGTTACCTATGGAGAGGTAGCGACCGCAGCTATCAAGCACTGAAATCCCGTTCAGATAGCTTAAAAACTGTGGGCACACGAGCGATTATCAACTTGCTTTCATGCCCATGGAATATACCGTTATTTCTCACCAAGTACGCCATCTAGCGGCAAGGTTGGGATACCTAGGGAGAGGTAGCGACCACAGTTATCACGGGAGCGATTCGCAACTTGCCTTCATCCCCTCGGAATATACCGTTATTTCTCACCAAGTACGGTGTCTAGCGGCAAGTTTGGGGTACTTGTGGAGAGGTAGCGACCGCAGCAATCACGCACTGAAATCCCGTTCAGATAGCTTAAAAACCGTGGGCACACGAGCGATTATCAACTTGCCTTCATGCCCATGGAATATACCGTTATTTCTCAGCAAGGACGGAATCTGGCGGCAAAGTTGGGATACCTATGGAGTGGTAGCGACCGCAGTTATCACGCACAGAAATCCCGTTCAGATAGCTTAGAAACTGTGGGCACACGAGCGATTATCGACTTGCCTTCATGCCCATGGAATATACCGTTATTTCTCAGCAAGTACGGCCTCTAGCGGCAAGGTTGGGGTATTTGTGGAGAGGTAGCGACCGCAGCTATCAAGCACCGAAATACCGTTCAGGTAGCTTAAAAACTGTGGGCAAATGAGCGATTATCAGCTTGCCTTCATGCCCATGGACTATACCGTTATTTCTCACCAAGTACGGCCTCTAGCGGCAAGGTTGGGTATCTATGGAGAGGTAGCGACCGCAGCTATCACGGGAGCGATTCTCAACTTGCATTCATGCCCATGGAATATACCGTTCTCTCACCAAGTACAGCCTCTAGCGGCAAGGTTGGGGTACCTATGGAGAGGTAGCGACCGTAGCTCTCACGCACTGAAAACCCGTTCAGGAGCGATTCTCAATTTGCCTTCATGCCCATGGAATATACCGTTATTTCTCAGCAAGTACGGCCTCTAGCGGCAAGGTTGGGGTACCTATGCAGAGGTAGCGACCGCAGCTATCACGAGAGCGATTCTCAACTTGCCTTCATGCCCATGGGATATACCGTTATTTCTCACCAAGTACGGGCTCTAGCGGCAAGTTTGGGGTACCCGTGGAGAGGTAGCGACCGCAGCCATCACGCACTGAAATCCTGTTAAGAAAGCTTAAAAACTGTGGGCACAATAGAGATTCTCGACTTGCCTTCATGTCCATGGAATATACCGTTATTTCTCAGCGAGTACGTCCTCTAGCGGCAAGGTTGGGATACCTATGGAGAGGTAGCGGCCGCAGCTATCACGGGAGCGATTCCCAACTTGCCTTCATGCCCATGGAATTTACCGTTCTCTCTCCAAGTACGGCCTCTGGCGGCAAGGTTGGGGTACCTATGGAGAGGTAGCGACCGTAGCTCTCACGCACTGAAAACCCGTTCAGGAGCGATTCTCAATTTGCCTTCATGCCCATGGAATATACCGTTATTTCTCAGCAAGTACGGCCTCTAGCGGCAAGGTTGGGGTACCTATGGAGAGGTAGCGACCGCAGCTGTCACGGGAGCGATTCTCAACTTGCCTTCATGCCCATGGGACATACCGTTATTTCTCGCCAAGTACGGCCTCTAGAGGCAAGTTTGGGTACCTATGGAGAGGTACCGACCGCAGCTATCACGCATTGAAATCCCGTTCAGATAGCTTAAAAACTACGCGCACAGGAGCGATTCTCAACTTGCCTTCATGCCCATGGAATATACCGTTATTTCTCACCAAGTACGGCCTCTAGCGGCAAGGTTGGGGTACCTATGGAGAGGTAGCGACCGCAGCTATCACGCACAGAAATCCCGTTCAGATAGCTTAAAAACCGTTTTGCACAGGAGCGATTCTGGACTTGCCTTCATGCCAAGGAATATACTGTTATTTCTCACCAAGTACGGCTCTAGCGGCGAGTTTGGGCTACCTAGGGATAGGTAGCGACCGTAGCTCTCAAGAAATTAAATCCCGTTCAGATAGCTTAAAAACTGTGTGCACAGGAGGGATTCACAACTTGCCTTCATGCCCATGGAATATACCGTTATTTCTCAGCAAGTACGGACTCTAGCGGCAAGGTTGGAGTACCTATATAGAGGTAGCGACCGCAGCTATCACGCAAAGAAATCCCATTCAGATAGCTTATAAACTGTTTTGCACAGGAGCGATTCTCGAATTGCCTTCATGCCCAAGGAAGATACCGTTATTTCTCACCAAGTACGGCTCTAGCGGCAAGGTTGGTGTACTTATGGAGAGGTATCGACCGTAGCTATCACGCAATGAAATCCCGTTCAGATAGCTTAAAAACTGTGGGCACAGGAGGAATTCACAACTTGCCTTCATGCCCATAAAATATACCGTTATTTCTCACCAAGTACGGCCTCTTGCGGCAAGGTTGGGGTTCCTATGGAGAGGTAGCGACCGTAGCTATCACGCACTGAAATCCCGTTCTGGAGCGATTCTCAACTTGCCTTCATGCCCATGGAATATACCGTTATTTCTCAGCAAGAACGGCCTCTAGCGGCAAGGTTGAGACACCTAGGGAGAAGTAGCGGCCGCAGCTATCACGGGAGCGATTCGCAACTTGCCTTCATGCCCATGGAATATACCATTATTTCTCACCAAGTACGGCGTCTAGGGGCAAGTTCGGGTTACCTGTGGAGAGGTAGCGATTGCAGCTATCACGCATTGAAATCCCGTTCAGATAGCTTAAAAACAATGGGCATAGGAGCGATTGACAACTTGCTTTCATGCCCATGCAATATACCGTTATTTCTCAGCAAGTACGCCCTCTAGCGGCAAGGTTGGGATACCTATGGAGAGGTAGCGACCGCAGATATCACGGAAGCGATTCTCAACATGACTTCATGCCCATGGAACACACTGTTATTTCTCACCAAATACGGCCTCTACCGGAGAGGATGGGTACCTATGGAGAGGTAGCGACAGCAGCTGTCAAGCACTGAAATCCCGTTCAGATAGCTTAAAAACTGTGGACACACGAGCGATTATCAACTCGATTTCAGGCCCATGGAATATACCGTTATTTCTCACCAAGTACGGCCTCTAGCGGCAAGGTTGGGTACCTACAGAGAGGTAGCGACAGCAGCTAGCACGCTCTGAAATCCCGTTCAGATAGCTTAAAAACTGTAAGCACAGGAGCGACTCTCGACTTGCCTTCATACCTATGGAATACACCGTTATTTCTCACCAAGTACGCCCTCTAGCGGCAAGGTTGGGACACCTAGGGAGAGGTAGCGGCCGCAGCTATCACGGGAGCGATTCGCAACTTGCTTTCATGCCCATGGAATATGCCATTATTTCTCACCAAGTACGGCGTCTAGGGGCAAGTTCGGGGTACCTGTGGAGAGGTAGCGACCACAGCATTCACGCATTGAAATCCTGTTCAGATAGCTTAAAAACTGTGGGCACACGACCGATTATCAACTTGCCTTCACGCCCATGGAATATACCGTTATTTCTCAGCAAGTACGGCCTCTAGCTACAAGGTTGGTTTACCTATGGAGAGGTAGCGACCATAGCTATCACAAGAGCGATTCTCAACTTGCCTTCATTCCCATGGCATATACCGTTATTTCTCACCAAGTACGGCCTCTAGTCGCAATGTTGGCGTACTCGTGGAGAGGTAGCGACCGCAGCTATCACGAAAGCCCGTTAAGATAGCTTAAAAACTTTGGGCACAGGAGAGATTCTCAGCTTGCTTTCATGCCCATGGAATATACCGTTATTTTTCAGCAAGTACGGCCTCTAGCGGAGAGTTTGGGTACCTTTGAAGAGGTAGGGACCGCAGCTATCAAGCATTGAAATCTTGTTCAGATAGCTTAAAAGCTGTGGGCACACGAGCGATTATCAACTTGCCTTCATGCCCATGGAATATACCGTTATTTCTCACCAAGTACGGCCTCTAGCGGCAAGGTTGGGTACCTATGTAGAGGTAGCGACCGCAGCCATCAAGCACTGAAATCCCGTACAGATAGCTTAAAAACTGTGCGCACACGAGAGATTATCAACTTGCCTTCATGCCCATGGAATATACCGTTATTTCTCAGCAATTACAGCCTCTAGCGGCAAGGTTGGGGTACCTATGGAGAGGTAGCGACCGCAGCTATCACGGGAGCGATTCTCAACTTGCTTTCATGCCCATGGAATATACCGTTATTTCTCAGCAAGTACGGCCTCTAGCGGCAAGGTTTGTGTACCTGTGGACAGGTAGCGACCGCAGCTATCACGCACAGAAATCCCGTTCAGAGAGCTTAAAAACTGTTTTGCGCAGGAGCGATTCTCGACTTGCCTTCATGCCCAAGGAATATACCGATATTTCGCCCCAAGTACGGCTCTAGCGGCAAGGTTGGGATACCTATGGAGAGGTAGCGACCGCAGCTATCACGGGAGCGATTTTCAGCTTGCCTTCATGCCCATGGAATATACCGTTATTTCTCAGCAAGTACGGCCTCTAGCGGCAAGGTTTGTGTACCTGTGGACAGGTAGCGACCGCAGCTATCACGCACAGAAATCCCGTTCAGAGAGCTTAAAAACTGTTTTGCGCAGGAGCGATTCTCGACTTGCCTTCATGCCCAAGGAATATACCGATATTTCGCCCCAAGTACGGCTCTAGCGGCAAGGTTGGGATACCTATGGAGAGGTAGCGACCGCAGCTATCACGGGAGCGATTTTCAGCTTGCCTTCATGCCCATGGAATATACCGTTATTTCTCACCAAGTACGGCCTCTAGCGGCAAGATTGGGTACCTATGGAGAGGTAGCGACCGCAGCTATCAAGCATTGAAATCCCGTTCAGGAGCGATTCTCAACTTGTCTTCATGCCCATGGAGTATACTGTTATTGATCAGCAAGTACGGCCTCTAGCGGTATGGTTGGGGTACCTATGGACAGGTAGCGACCGCAGCTTTCAAGCACTGAAATCCCGCTCAGGAGCGATTCTCAACTTGCTTTCATGCCCATGGAATATACTGTTATTTCTCAGCAAGTACGGCCTCTAGCGGTAAGGTTGGGGTACCTATGGACAGGTAGCAACCGCAGCTTTCAAGCACTGAAATCCCGCTCAGGAGCGATTCTCAACTTGCTTTCATGCCCAAGGAATATACCGATATTTCGCACCAAGTACGGCACTAGCGGCAAGGTTGGGATACCTATGGAGAGGTAGCGACCGCAGCTATCACGGAAGCGATTCTCGGCTTGCCTTCATGCCCATGGAATATACCGTTATTTCTCAGCAAGGACGGTTTCTAGCAACAAGGTTGGGGAATCTGTCAAAAGGTAGCGATTGCAGCTATCACGCACAGAAATCCCGTTCAGATAGCTTAAAAGCTATGGGCACAGGAGCGATTCTCAACTTGCCTTCATTCCCATGGCATATACCGTTATTTCTCACCAAGTACGGCCTCTAGCGGCAAGGTTGGGTACCTATTGAGAGGTAGCGACCGCAGCTATCAAGCACTGAAATCCCGTTCAGCAGCGATCCTCAACTTGCCTTCATGCCCATGGAATATACTGTTATTTCTCAGCAAGTACGGCCTCTAGCGGCAAGGTTGGGTACCTACTGAGAGGTAGCGATCGCAGCTATCAAGCACTGAAATCCCGTTCAGGAGCGATCCTCAACTTGCCTTCATGCCCATGGAATATACTGTTATTTCTCAGCAAGTACGGCCTCTAGCGGTAAGGTTGGGTTACCTATGGACAGGTAGCGACCGCAGCAATCAAGCACTGAAATCCCGCTCAGGAGCAATTCTCAACTTGCTTTCATGCCCATGGAATATACCGTTATTTCTCAGCAAGGACGGCCTCTAGCAACAAGGTTGGGGTATCTGTCAAAAGGTAGCGATTGCAGCTATCACGCACAGAAATCCCGTTCAGATAGCTTAAAAACTATGGGCACAGGAGCGATTCTCAACTTGCTTTCATTCCCATGGCATATACCGTTATTTCTCACCAAGTACGGCCTCTAGCGGCAAGGTTGGGTACCTATTGAGAGGTAGCGACCGCAGCTATCAAGCACTGAAATCCCGCTCAGGAGCAATTCTCAACTTGCTTTCATGCCCATGGAATATACCGTTATTTCTCAGCAAGTACGGCCTCTAGCGGCAAGGTTGGGGTATTTGTGGAGAGGTAGGGACCGCAGCTATCAAGCAACGAAATCCCGTTCAGGTAGCTTAAGAACTGTGGGCACATGAGCGATTATCAGCTTGCCTTCATGCCCATGGACTATACCGTTATTTCTCACCAAGTACGGCCTCTAGCGGCAAGGTTGGGTATCTATGGAGAGGTAGCGACCGCAGCTATCACGGGAGCGATTCCCAACTTGCCTTCATGCCCATGGAATATGCCGTTCTCTCACCAAGTACGGCCTCTAGCGGCAAGGTTGGGGTACCTATGGAGAGGTAGCGACCGTAGCTCTCACGCACTGAGAACCCGTTCAGGAGCGATTCTCAATTTGCCTTCATGCCCATGGAAAATACCGTTATTTCTCAGCAAGTACGGCCTCTAGCGGCAAGGTTGGGGTACCTATGGAGTGGTAGCGACCGCAGCTATCACGGGAGCGATTCTCACCTTGCCTTCATGCCCATGGGATATACCGTTATTTCTGACCAAGTACGGGCTCTAGCGGCAAGTTTGGGGTACCCGTGGAGAGGTAGCGACCGCAGCCATCACGCACTGAAATCCTGTTAAGAAAGCTTAAAAACTGTGGGCACAATAGAGATTCTCGACTTGCCTTCATGTCCATGGAATATACCGTTATTTCTCAGCGAGTACGGCCTCTAGCGGCAAGGTTGGGATACCTATGGAGAGGTAGCGGCCGCAGCTATCACGGGAGCGATTCCCAACTTGCCTTCATGCCCATGGAATTTACCGTTCTCTCACCAAGTACGGCCTCTGGCGGCAAGGTTGGGGTACCTATGGAGAGGTAGCGACCGTAGCTCTCACGCACTGAAAACCGGTTCAGGAGCTCTCAATTTGCCTTCATGCCCATGGAATATACCGTTATTTCTCAGCAAGTACGGCCTCTGGCGGCAAGGTTGGGGTACCTATGGAGAGGTAGCGACCGCAGCTATCACGGGAGCGATTCTCAACTTGCCTTCATGCCCATGGGATATACCGTTATTTCTCACCAAGTACGGCCTCTAGAGGCAAGTTTGGGTACCTATGGAGAGGTACCGACCGCAGCTATCACGAATTGAAATCCCGTTCAGGTAGCTTAAAAACTACGCGCACAGGAGCGATTCTCAACTTGCCTTCATGCCCATGGAATATACCGTTATTTCTCACCAAGTACGGCCTCTAGCGGCAAGGTTGGGGTACCTATGGAGAGGTGGCGACCGCAGCTATCACGCACAGAAATCCCGTTCAGATAGCTTAAAAACCGTTTTGCACAGGAGCGATTCTGGACTTGCCTTCATGCCAAGGAATATACTGTTATTTCTCACCAAGTACGGCTCTAGCGGCGAGTTTGGGCTACCTAGGGATAGGTAGCGACCGTAGCTCTCAAGCAATTAAATCCCGTTCAGATAGCTTAAAAACTGTGTGCACAGGTGGGATTCACAACTTGCCTTCATGCCCATGGAATATACCGTTATTTCTCAGCAAGTACGGCCTCTAGCGGCAAGGTTGGAGTACCTATATAGAGGTAGCGACCGCAGCTATCACGCAATGAAATCCCGTTCAGATAGCTTAAAAACTGTGGGCACAGGAGGAATTCACAACTTGCCTTCATGCCCATAAAATATACCGTTATTTCTCACCAAGTACGGCCTCTAGCGGCAAGGTTGGGGTTCCTATGGAGAGGTAGCGACCGTAGCTATCACGCACTGAAATCCCGTTCTGGAGCGATTCTCAACTTGCCTTCAAGCCCATGAAATATACCGTTATTTCTCAGCAAGTACGGCCTCTAGCGGCAAGGTTGGGACACCTAGGGAGAGGAAGCGGCCGCAGCTATCACGGGAGCGATTCGCAACTTGCCTTCATGCCCATGGAATATACCGTTATTTCTCACCAAGTACGGCGTCTAGGGGCAAGTTCGGGTTACCTGTGGAGAGGTAACGATTGCAGCTATCACGCATTGAAATCCCGTTCAGATAGCTTAAAAACAATGGGCATAGGAGCGATTGACAACTTGCTTTCATGCCCATGCAATATACCGTTATTTCTCAGCAAGTACGCCCTCTAGCGGCAAGGTTGGGATATCTATGGAGAGGTAGAGACCGCAGATATCACGGAAGCGATTTTCAACATGACTTCATGCCCATGGAATACACTGTTATTTCTCACCAAATACGGCCTCTACCTGAGAGGATGGGTACCTTTGGAGAGGTAGCGACTGCAGCTGTCAAGCACTGAAATCCCGTTCAGATAGCTTAAAAACTGTGGGCACACGAGCGATTATCAACTCGATTTCAGGCCCATGGAATATACCGTTAGTTCTCACCAAGTACGGCCTCTAGCGGCAAGGTTGGGTACCTATAGAGAGGTAGCGACCGCAGCTAGCACGCTCTGAAATCCCGTTCAGATAGCTTAAAAACTGTAAGCAAAGGAGCGACTCTCAACTTGCCTTAATACCTATGGAATATACCGTTATTTCTCACCAAGTACGCCCTCTAGCGGCAAGGTTGGGACACCTAGGGAGAGGTAGCGGCCGCAGCTATCACGGGAGCGATTCGCAACTTGCCTTCATGCCCACGGAATATGCCATTATTTCTCACCAAGTACGGCGTCTAGGAGCAAGTTCGGAGAGGTAGCGACAGCAGCAATCACGCATTGAAATCCTGTTCAGATAGCTTAAAAACTGTGGGCACACGACCGATTATCAACTTGCCTTCACGCCCATGGAATATACCGTTATTTCTCAGCAAGTACGGCCTCTAGCTACAAGGTTGGTTTACCTATGGAGAGGTAGCGACCATAGCTATCACGAGAGCGATTCTCAACTTGCCTTCATGCATATGGAATATACCGTTATTTCTCACCAAGTACGGCCTCTAGTCGCAAGGTTGGCGTACTCGTGGAGAGGTAGCGACCGCAGCTATCACGAAAGCCCGTTAAGATAGCTTAAAAACTGTGGGCACAGGAGAGATTCTCAGCTTGCTTTCATGCCCATGGAATATACCGTTATTTTTCAGCAAGTACGGCCTCT
Organism: Chloromyia formosa; assembly: GCA_964017055.1. NCBI lineage: Eukaryota > Metazoa > Arthropoda > Insecta > Diptera > Stratiomyidae > Chloromyia > Chloromyia formosa. The sequence goes on along the minus strand of OZ024816.1, from coordinate 58,658,474 downwards.
AGCGGAGAGTTTGGGTACCTATGAAGAGGTAGGGACCGCAGCTATCAAGCATTGAAATCCCGTTCAGATAGCTTAAAAGCTGTGGGCACACGAGCGATTATCAACTTGCCTTCATGCCCATGGAATATACTGTTATTTCTCACCAAGTACGGCCTCTAGCGGCAAGGTTGGGTACCTATGGAGAGGTAGCGACCGCAGCTATCACGCTCTGAAATCCCGTTCGGATAGCTAAAAACTGTGGGCACAGGAGCGATTCTCAAATTGCCTTCATGCCCATGGAATATACCGTTATTTCTCAGCAATTACGGCCTTTAGCGGCAAGGTTGGGATACCTATCGAGAGGTAGTGGCCGCAGCTATCACGGGAGCGATTCCCAACTTGCCTTCATGCCCATGGAATATACCGTTATTTCTCACCAAGTACGGCTTCTAGCGGCAAGGTTGGGTACCTATGTAGAGGTAGCGACCGCAGCCATCAAGCATTGAAATCCCGTTCAGATAGCTTAAAAGCTGTGGGCACACGAGCGATTATCAACTTGCCTTCATGCCCATGGAATATACTGTTATTTCTCAACAAGTACGGCCTCTAGCGGCAAGGTTGGGTACCTATGGAGAGGTTGCGACCGCAGCTATCACGCTCTGAAATCCCGTTCGGATAGCTAAAAACTGTAGGCACAGGAGCGATTCTCAACTTGCCTTCATGCCCATGGAATATACCGTTATTTCTCAGAAATTACGGCCTTTAGCGGCAAGGTTGGGATACCTATCGAGAGGTAGTGGCCGCAGCTATCACGGGAGCGATTCCTAACTTGCCTTCATGCCCATGGAATATACCGTTATTTCTCACCAAGTACGGCCTCTAGCGGCAAGGTTGGGTACCTATGTAGAGGTAGCGACCGCAGCCATCAAGCACTGAAATCCCGTACAGATAGCTTAAAAACTGTGCGCACACGAGCGATTATCAACTTGCCTTCATGCCCATGGAATATTCCGCTATTTCTCAGCAATTACAGCCTCTAGCGGCAAGGTTGGGGTACCTATGGAGAGGTAGCGACCGCAGCTATCACGGGAGCCATTCTCAACTTGCCTTCATGCCCATGGAATATACCGTTTTTTTTCTTCAAGTACGCCCTCTAGCGGCAAGGTTGGGATACGTATGGAGAGGTAGCGACCGCAGCTATCACGGGAGCGATTCTCAACTTGGCTTCATGCCCATGGAATATACCGTTTTTTTTCTTCAAGTACGCCCTCTAGCGGCAAGGTTGGGGTACCTATGGAGAGGTGGCGACCGCAGCTATCACGCACAGAAATCCCGTTCAGATAGCTTAAAAACCGTTTTGCACAGGAGCGATTCTGGACTTGCCTTCATGCCAAGGAATATACTGTTATTTCTCACCAAGTACGGCTCTAGCGGCGAGTTTGGGCTACCTAGGGATAGGTAGCGACCGTAGCTCTCAAGCAATTAAATCCCGTTCAGATAGCTTAAAAACTGTGTGCACAGGTGGGATTCACAACTTGCCTTCATGCCCATGGAATATACCGTTATTTCTCAGCAAGTACGGCCTCTAGCGGCAAGGTTGGAGTACCTATATAGAGGTAGCGACCGCAGCTATCACGCAATGAAATCCCGTTCAGATAGCTTAAAAACTGTGGGCACAGGAGGAATTCACAACTTGCCTTCATGCCCATAAAATATACCGTTATTTCTCACCAAGTACGGCCTCTAGCGGCAAGGTTGGGGTTCCTATGGAGAGGTAGCGACCGTAGCTATCACGCACTGAAATCCCGTTCTGGAGCGATTCTCAACTTGCCTTCAAGCCCATGAAATATACCGTTATTTCTCAGCAAGTACGGCCTCTAGCGGCAAGGTTGGGACACCTAGGGAGAGGAAGCGGCCGCAGCTATCACGGGAGCGATTCGCAACTTGCCTTCATGCCCATGGAATATACCGTTATTTCTCACCAAGTACGGCGTCTAGGGGCAAGTTCGGGTTACCTGTGGAGAGGTAACGATTGCAGCTATCACGCATTGAAATCCCGTTCAGATAGCTTAAAAACAATGGGCATAGGAGCGATTGACAACTTGCTTTCATGCCCATGCAATATACCGTTATTTCTCAGCAAGTACGCCCTCTAGCGGCAAGGTTGGGATATCTATGGAGAGGTAGAGACCGCAGATATCACGGAAGCGATTTTCAACATGACTTCATGCCCATGGAATACACTGTTATTTCTCACCAAATACGGCCTCTACCTGAGAGGATGGGTACCTTTGGAGAGGTAGCGACTGCAGCTGTCAAGCACTGAAATCCCGTTCAGATAGCTTAAAAACTGTGGGCACACGAGCGATTATCAACTCGATTTCAGGCCCATGGAATATACCGTTAGTTCTCACCAAGTACGGCCTCTAGCGGCAAGGTTGGGTACCTATAGAGAGGTAGCGACCGCAGCTAGCACGCTCTGAAATCCCGTTCAGATAGCTTAAAAACTGTAAGCAAAGGAGCGACTCTCAACTTGCCTTAATACCTATGGAATATACCGTTATTTCTCACCAAGTACGCCCTCTAGCGGCAAGGTTGGGACACCTAGGGAGAGGTAGCGGCCGCAGCTATCACGGGAGCGATTCGCAACTTGCCTTCATGCCCACGGAATATGCCATTATTTCTCACCAAGTACGGCGTCTAGGAGCAAGTTCGGAGAGGTAGCGACAGCAGCAATCACGCATTGAAATCCTGTTCAGATAGCTTAAAAACTGTGGGCACACGACCGATTATCAACTTGCCTTCACGCCCATGGAATATACCGTTATTTCTCAGCAAGTACGGCCTCTAGCTACAAGGTTGGTTTACCTATGGAGAGGTAGCGACCATAGCTATCACGAGAGCGATTCTCAACTTGCCTTCATGCATATGGAATATACCGTTATTTCTCACCAAGTACGGCCTCTAGTCGCAAGGTTGGCGTACTCGTGGAGAGGTAGCGACCGCAGCTATCACGAAAGCCCGTTAAGATAGCTTAAAAACTGTGGGCACAGGAGAGATTCTCAGCTTGCTTTCATGCCCATGGAATATACCGTTATTTTTCAGCAAGTACGGCCTCTAGCGGAGAGTTTGGGTACCTATGAAGAGGTAGGGACCGCAGCTATCAAGCATTGAAATCCCGTTCAGATAGCTTAAAAGCTGTGGGCACACGAGCGATTATCAACTTGCCTTCATGCCCATGGAATATACTGTTATTTCTCACCAAGTACGGCCTCTAGCGGCAAGGTTGGGTACCTATGGAGAGGTAGCGACCGCAGCTATCACGCTCTGAAATCCCGTTCGGATAGCTAAAAACTGTGGGCACAGGAGCGATTCTCAAATTGCCTTCATGCCCATGGAATATACCGTTATTTCTCAGCAATTACGGCCTTTAGCGGCAAGGTTGGGATACCTATCGAGAGGTAGTGGCCGCAGCTATCACGGGAGCGATTCCCAACTTGCCTTCATGCCCATGGAATATACCGTTATTTCTCACCAAGTACGGCTTCTAGCGGCAAGGTTGGGTACCTATGTAGAGGTAGCGACCGCAGCCATCAAGCATTGAAATCCCGTTCAGATAGCTTAAAAGCTGTGGGCACACGAGCGATTATCAACTTGCCTTCATGCCCATGGAATATACTGTTATTTCTCAACAAGTACGGCCTCTAGCGGCAAGGTTGGGTACCTATGGAGAGGTTGCGACCGCAGCTATCACGCTCTGAAATCCCGTTCGGATAGCTAAAAACTGTAGGCACAGGAGCGATTCTCAACTTGCCTTCATGCCCATGGAATATACCGTTATTTCTCAGAAATTACGGCCTTTAGCGGCAAGGTTGGGATACCTATCGAGAGGTAGTGGCCGCAGCTATCACGGGAGCGATTCCTAACTTGCCTTCATGCCCATGGAATATACCGTTATTTCTCACCAAGTACGGCCTCTAGCGGCAAGGTTGGGTACCTATGTAGAGGTAGCGACCGCAGCCATCAAGCACTGAAATCCCGTACAGATAGCTTAAAAACTGTGCGCACACGAGCGATTATCAACTTGCCTTCATGCCCATGGAATATTCCGCTATTTCTCAGCAATTACAGCCTCTAGCGGCAAGGTTGGGGTACCTATGGAGAGGTAGCGACCGCAGCTATCACGGGAGCCATTCTCAACTTGCCTTCATGCCCATGGAATATACCGTTTTTTTTCTTCAAGTACGCCCTCTAGCGGCAAGGTTGGGATACGTATGGAGAGGTAGCGACCGCAGCTATCACGGGAGCGATTCTCAACTTGGCTTCATGCCCATGGAATATACCGTTATTTCTCACCAAGTACGGCCTCTAGCGGCAAGATTGGGTACCTATGGAGAGGTAGCGACCGCAGCTATCAAGCACTGAAATCCCGTTCAGGAGCGATTCTCAACTTGTCTTCATGCCCATGGAATATACTGTTATTGATCAGCAAGTACGGCTTCTAGCGGTATGGTTGGGGTACCTATGGACAGGTAGCGACCGCAGCATTCAAGCCCTGAAATCCCGCTCAGGAGCGATTCTCAACTTGCTTTCATGCCCATGGAATATACTGTTATTTCTCAGCAAGTACGGCCTCTAGCGGTAAGGTTGGGGTACCTATGGACAGGTAGCGACCGCAGCTTTCAAGCACGGAAATCCCGCTCAGGAGCGATTCTCAACTTGCTTTCATGCCCAAGGAATATACCGATATTTCGCACCAAGTACGGCACTAGCGGCAAGGTTGGGATACCTATGGAGAGGTAGCGACCGCAGCTATCATGCACCGAAATCCCGTTCAGGTAGCTTAAAAACTGTGGGCACATGAGCGATTATCAGTTTGCCTTCATGCCCATGGACTATACCGTTATTTCTCACCAAGTACGGCCTCTAGCGGCAAGGTTGGGTATCTATGGAGAGGTAGCGACCGCAGCTATCACGGGAGCGATTCCCAACTTGCCTTCATGCCCATGGAATATGCCGTTCTCTCACCAAGTACGGCCTCTAGCGGCAAGGTTGGGGTACCTATGGAGAGGTAGCGACCGTAGCTCTCACGCACTGAAAACCCGTTCAGGAGCGATTCTCAACTTGCTTTCATGCCCAAGGAATATACCGATATTTCGCACCAAGTACGGCACTAGCGGCAAGGTTGGGATACCTATGGAGAGGTAGCGACCGCAGCTATCAAGCACTGAAATCCCGTTCAGGAGCGATTCTCAACTTGTCTTCATGCCCATGGAATATACTGTTATTGATCAGCAAGTACGGCCTCTAGCGGTATGGTTGGGGTACCTATGGACAGGTAGCGACCGCAGCTTTCAAGCACTGAAATCCCGCTCAGGAGCGATTCTCAACTTGCTTTCATGCCCATGGAATATACTGTTATTTCTCAGCAAGTACGGCCTCTAGCGGTAAGGTTGGGGTACCTATGGACAGGTAGCAACCGCAGCTTTCAAGCACTGAAATCCCGCTCAGGAGCGATTCTCAACTTGCTTTCATGCCCAAGGAATATACCGATATTTCGCACCAAGTACGGCACTAGCGGCAAGGTTGGGATACCTATGGAGAGGTAGCGACCGCAGCTATCACGGAAGCGATTCTCGGCTTGCCTTCATGCCCATGGAATATACCGTTATTTCTCAGCAAGGACGGTTTCTAGCAACAAGGTTGGGGAATCTGTCAAAAGGTAGCGATTGCAGCTATCACGCACAGAAATCCCGTTCAGATAGCTTAAAAGCTATGGGCACAGGAGCGATTCTCAACTTGCCTTCATTCCCATGGCATATACCGTTATTTCTCACCAAGTACGGCCTCTAGCGGCAAGGTTGGGTACCTATTGAGAGGTAGCGACCGCAGCTATCAAGCACTGAAATCCCGTTCAGCAGCGATCCTCAACTTGCCTTCATGCCCATGGAATATACTGTTATTTCTCAGCAAGTACGGCCTCTAGCGGCAAGGTTGGGTACCTACTGAGAGGTAGCGATCGCAGCTATCAAGCACTGAAATCCCGTTCAGGAGCGATCCTCAACTTGCCTTCATGCCCATGGAATATACTGTTATTTCTCAGCAAGTACGGCCTCTAGCGGTAAGGTTGGGTTACCTATGGACAGGTAGCGACCGCAGCAATCAAGCACTGAAATCCCGCTCAGGAGCAATTCTCAACTTGCTTTCATGCCCATGGAATATACCGTTATTTCTCAGCAAGGACGGCCTCTAGCAACAAGGTTGGGGTATCTGTCAAAAGGTAGCGATTGCAGCTATCACGCACAGAAATCCCGTTCAGATAGCTTAAAAACTATGGGCACAGGAGCGATTCTCAACTTGCCTTCATTCCCATGGCATATACCGTTATTTCTCACCAAGTACGGCCTCTAGCGGCAAGGTTGGGTACCTATTGAGAGGTAGCGACCGCAGCTATCAAGCACTGAAATCCCGCTCAGGAGCAATTCTCAACTTGCTTTCATGCCCATGGAATATACCGTTATTTCTCAGCAAGTACGGCCTCTAGCGGCAAGGTTGGGGTATTTGTGGAGAGGTAGGGACCGCAGCTATCAAGCAACGAAATCCCGTTCAGGTAGCTTAAAAACTGTGGGCACATGAGCGATTATCAGCTTGCCTTCATGCCCATGGACTATACCGTTATTTCTCACCAAGTACGGCCTCTAGCGGCAAGGTTGGGTATCTATGGAGAGGTAGCGACCGCAGCTATCACGGGAGCGATTCCCAACTTGCCTTCATGCCCATGGAATATGCCGTTCTCTCACCAAGTACGGCCTCTAGCGGCAAGGTTGGGGTACCTATGGAGAGGTAGCGACCGTAGCTCTCACGCACTGAAAACCCGTTCAGGAGCGATTCTCAATTTGCCTTCATGCCCATGGAAAATACCGTTATTTCTCAGCAAGTACGGCCTCTAGCGGCAAGGTTGGGGTACCTATGGAGTGGTAGCGACCGCAGCTATCACGGGAACGATTCTCACCTTGCCTTCATGCCCATGGGATATACCGTTATTTCTCACCAAGTACGGGCTCTAGCGGCAAGTTTGGGGTACCCGTGGAGAGGTAGCGACCGCAGCCATCACGCACTGAAATCCTGTTAAGAAAGCTTAAAAACTGTGGGCACAATAGAGATTCTCGACTTGCCTTCATGTCCATGGAATATACCGTTATTTCTCAGCGAGTACGGCCTCTAGCGGCAAGGTTGGGATACCTATGGAGAGGTAGCGGCCGCAGCTATCACGGGAGCGATTCCCAACTTGCCTTCATGCCCATGGAATTTACCGTTCTCTCACCAAGTACGGCCTCTGGCGGCAAGGTTGGGGTACCTATGGAGAGGTAGCGACCGTAGCTCTCACGCACTGAAAACCGGTTCAGGAGCTCTCAATTTGCCTTCATGCCCATGGAATATACCGTTATTTCTCAGCAAGTACGGCCTCTGGCGGCAAGGTTGGGGTACCTATGGAGAGGTAGCGACCGCAGCTATCACGGGAGCGATTCTCAACTTGCCTTCATGCCCATGGGATATACCGTTATTTCTCACCAAGTACGGCCTCTAGAGGCAAGTTTGGGTACCTATGGAGAGGTACCGACCGCAGCTATCACGAATTGAAATCCCGTTCAGGTAGCTTAAAAACTACGCGCACAGGAGCGATTCTCAACTTGCCTTCATGCCCATGGAATATACCGTTATTTCTCACCAAGTACGGCCTCTAGCGGCAAGGTTGGGGTACCTATGGAGAGGTGGCGACCGCAGCTATCACGCACAGAAATCCCGTTCAGATAGCTTAAAAACCGTTTTGCACAGGAGCGATTCTGGACTTGCCTTCATGCCAAGGAATATACTGTTATTTCTCACCAAGTACGGCTCTAGCGGCGAGTTTGGGCTACCTAGGGATAGGTAGCGACCGTAGCTCTCAAGCAATTAAATCCCGTTCAGATAGCTTAAAAACTGTGTGCACAGGTGGGATTCACAACTTGCCTTCATGCCCATGGAATATACCGTTATTTCTCAGCAAGTACGGCCTCTAGCGGCAAGGTTGGAGTACCTATATAGAGGTAGCGACCGCAGCTATCACGCAATGAAATCTCGTTCAGATAGCTTAAAAACTGTGGGCACAGGAGGAATTCACAACTTGCCTTCATGCCCATAAAATATACCGTTATTTCTCACCAAGTACGGCCTCTAGCGGCAAGGTTGGGGTTCCTATGGAGAGGTAGCGACCGTAGCTATCACGCACTGAAATCCCGTTCTGGAGCGATTCTCAACTTGCCTTCATGCCCATGAAATATACCGTTATTTCTCAGCAAGTACGGCCTCTAGCAGCAAGGTTGGGACACCTAGGGAGAGGTAGCGGCCGCAGCTATCACGGGAGCGATTCGCAACTTGCCTTCATGCCCATGGAATATACCGTTATTTCTCACCAAGTACGGCGTCTAGGGGCAAGTTCGGGTTACCTGTGGAGAGGTAACGATTGCAGCTATCACGCATTGAAATCCCGTTCAGATAGCTTAAAAACAATGGGCATAGGAGCGATTGACAACTTGCTTTCATGCCCATGCAATATACCGTTATTTCTCAGCAAGTACGCCCTCTAGCGGCAAGGTTGGGATATCTATGGAGAGGTAGAGACCGCAGATATCACGGAAGCGATTTTCAACATGACTTCATGCCCATGGAATACACTGTTATTTCTCACCAAATACGGCCTCTACCTGAGAGGATGGGTACCTTTGGAGAGGTAGCGACTGCAGCTGTCAAGCACTGAAATCCCGTTCAGATAGCTTAAAAACTGTGGGCACACGAGCGATTATCAACTCGATTTCAGGCCCATGGAATATACCGTTAGTTCTCACCAAGTACGGCCTCTAGCGGCAAGGTTGGGTACCTATAGAGAGGTAGCGACCGCAGTTAGCACGCTCTGAAATCCCGTTCAGATAGCTTAAAAACTGTAAGCAAAGGAGCGACTCTCAACTTGCCTTAATACCTATGGAATATACCGTTATTTCTCACCAAGTACGCCCTCTAGCGGCAAGGTTGGGACACCTAGGGAGAGGTAGCGGCCGCAGCTATCACGGGAGCGATTCGCAACTTGCCTTCATGCCCATGGAATATGCCATTATTTCTCAACAAGTACGGCGTCTAGGAGCAAGTTCGGAGAGGTAGCGACAGCAGCAATCACGCATTGAAATCCTGTTCAGATAGCTTAAAAACTGTGGGCACACGACCGATTATCAACTTGCCTTCACGCCCATGGAATATACCGTTATTTCTCAGCAAGTACGGCCTCTAGCTACAAGGTTGGTTTACCTATGGAGAGGTAGCGACCATAGCTATCACGAGAGCGATTCTCAACTTGCCTTCATGCATATGGAATATACCGTTATTTCTCACCAAGTACGGCCTCTAGCGGCAAGGTTGGGGTTCCTATGGAGAGGTAGCGACCGTAGCTATCACGCACTGAAATCCCGTTCTGGAGCGATTCTCAACTTGCCTTCATGCCCATGAAATATACCGTTATTTCTCAGCAAGTACGGCCTCTAGCGGCAAGGTTGGGACACCTAGGGAGAGGTAGCGGCCGCAGCTATCACGGGAGCGATTCGCAACTTGCCTTCATGCCCATGGAATATACCGTTATTTCTCACCAAGTACGGCGTCTAGGGGCAAGTTCGGGTTACCTGTGGAGAGGTAACGATTGCAGCTATCACGCATTGAAATCCCGTTCAGATAGCTTAAAAACAATGGGCATAGGAGCGATTGACAACTTGCTTTCATGCCCATGCAAAATACCGTTATTTCTCAGCAAGTACGCCCTCTAGCGGCAAGGTTGGGATATCTATGGAGAGGTAGAGACCGCAGATATCACGGAAGCGATTTTCAACATGACTTCATGCCCATGGAATACACTGTTATTTCTCACCAAATACGGCCTCTACCTGAGAGGATGGGTACCTATGAAGAGGTAGGGACCGCAGCTATCAAGCATTGAAATCCCGTTCAGATAGCTTAAAAGCTGTGGGCACACGAGCGATTATCAACTTGCCTTCATGCCCATGGAATATACTGTTATTTCTCACCAAGTACTGCCTCTAGCGGCAAGGTTGGGTACCTATGGAGAGGTAGCGACCGCAGCTATCACGCTCTGAAATCCCGTTCGGATAGCTAAAAACTGTGGGCACAGGAGCGATTCTCAAATTGCCTTCATGCCCATGGAATATACCGTTATTTCTCAGCAATTACGGCCTTTAGCGGCAAGGTTGGGATACCTATCGAGAGGTAGTGGCCGCAGCTATCACGGGAGCGATTCCCAACTTGCCTTCATGCCCATGGAATATACCGTTATTTCTCACCAAGTACGGCTTCTAGCGGCAAGGTTGGGTACCTATGTAGAGGTAGCGACCGCAGCCATCAAGCATTGAAATCCCGTTCAGATAGCTTAAAAGCTGTGGGCACACGAGCGATTATCAACTTGCCTTCATGCCCATGGAATATACTGTTATTTCTCACCAAGTACGGCCTCTAGCGGCAAGGTTGGGTACCTATGGAGAGGTTGCGACCGCAGCTATCACGCTCTGAAATCCCGTTCGGATAGCTAAAAACTGTAGGCACAGGAGCGATTCTCAACTTGCCTTCATGCCCATGGAATATACCGTTATTTCTCAGAAATTACGGCCTTTAGCGGCAAGGTTGGGATACCTATCGAGAGGTAGTGGCCGCAGCTATCACGGGAGCGATTCCCAACTTGCCTTCATGCCCATGGAATATACCGTTATTTCTCACCAAGTACGGCCTCTAGCGGCAAGGTTGGGTACCTATGTAGAGGTAGCGACCGCAGCCATCAAGCACTGAAATCCCGTACAGATAGCTTAAAAACTGTGCGCACACGAGCGATTATCAACTTGCCTTCATGCCCATGGAATATTCCGCTATTTCTCAGCAATTACAGCCTCTAGCGGCAAGGTTGGGGTACCTATGGAGAGGTAGCGACCGCAGCTATCACGGGAGCCATTCTCAACTTGCCTTCATGCCCATGGAATATACCGTTTTTTTTCTTCAAGTACGCCCTCTAGCGGCAAGGTTGGGATACGTATGGAGAGGTAGCGACCGCAGCTATCACGGGAGCGATTCTCAACTTGGCTTCATGCCCATGGAATATACCGTTATTTCTCACCAAGTACGGCCTCTAGCGGCAAGATTGGGTACCTATGGAGAGGTAGCGACCGCAGCTATCAAGCACTGAAATCCCGTTCAGGAGCGATTCTCAACTTGTCTTCATGCCCATGGAATATACTGTTATTGATCAGCAAGTACGGCTTCTAGCGGTATGGTTGGGGTACCTATGGACAGGTAGCGACCGCAGCATTCAAGCCCTGAAATCCCGCTTAGGAGCGATTCTCAACTTGCTTTCATGCCCATGGAATATACTGTTATTTCTCAGCAAGTACGGCCTCTAGCGGTAAGGTTGGGGTACCTATGGACAGGTAGCGACCGCAGCTTTCAAGCACGGAAATCCCGCTCAGGAGCGATTCTCAACTTGCTTTCATGCCCAAGGAATATACCGATATTTCGCACCAAGTACGGCACTAGCGGCAAGGTTGGGATACCTATGGAGAGGTAGCGACCGCAGCTATCAAGCACCGAAATCCCGTTCAGGTAGCTTAAAAACTGTGGGCACATGAGCGATTATCAGTTTGCCTTCATGCCCATGGACTATACCGTTATTTCTCACCAAGTACGGCCTCTAGCGGCAAGGTTGGGTATCTATGGAGAGGTAGCGACCGCAGCTATCACGGGAGCGATTCCCAACTTGCCTTCATGCCCATGGAATATACCGTTCTCTCACCAAGTACGGCCTCTAGCGGCAAGGTTGGGGTACCTATGGAGAGGTAGCGACCGTAGCTCTCACGCACTGAAAACCGGTTCAGGAGCTCTCAATTTGCCTTCATGCCCATGGAATATACCGTTATTTCTCAGCAAGTACGGCCTCTGGCGGCAAGGTTGGGGTACCTATGGAGAGGTAGCGACCGCAGCTATCACGGGAGCGATTCTCAACTTGCCTTCATGCCCATGGGATATACCGTTATTTCTCACCAAGTGCGGCCTCTAGAGGCAAGTTTGGGTACCTATGGAGAGGTACCGACCGCAGCTATCACGCATTGAAATCCCGTTCAGGTAGCTTAAAAACTACGCGCACAGGAGCGATTCTCAACTTGCCTTCATGCCCATGGAATATACCGTTATTTCTCACCAAGTACGGCCTCTAGCGGCAAGGTTGGGGTACCTATGGAGAGGTAGCGACCGCAGCTAACACGCACCGAAATCCCGTTCAGATAGCTTAAAAACCGTTTTGCACAGGAGCGATTCTGGACTTGCCTTCATGCCAAGGAATATACTGTTATTTCTCACCAAGTACGGCTCTAGCGGCGAGTTTGGGCTTCCTAGGGATAGGTAGCGACCGTAGCTCTCAAGCAATTAAATCCCGTTCAGATAGCTTAAAAACTGTGTGCACAGGTGGGATTCACAACTTGCCTTCATGCCCATGGAATATACCGTTATTTCTCAGCAAGTACGGCCTCTAGCGGCAAGGTTGGGGTACCTATATAGAGGTAGCGACCGCAGCTATCACGCAATGAAATCCCGTTCAGATAGCTTAAAAACTGTGGGCACAGGACAAATTCACAACTTGCCTTCATGCCCATAAAATATACCGTTATTTCTCACCAAGTACGGCCTCTAGCGGCAAGGTTGGGGTTCCTATGGAGAGGTAGCGACCGTAGCTATCACGCACTGAAATGCCGTTCTAGAGCGATTCTCAACTTGCCTTCATGCCCATGGAATATACCGTTATTTCTCAGCAAGTACGGCCTCTAGCGGCAAGGTTGGGATATCTATGGAGAGGTAGCGACCGCAGATATCACGGAAGCGATTCTCAACATGACTTCATGCCCATGGAATACACTGTTATTACTCACCAAATACGGCCTCTACCTGAGAGGATGGGTACCTTTGGAGAGGTAGCGACTGCAGCTGTCAAGCACTGAAATCCCGTTCAGATAGCTTAAAAACTGTGGGCACACGAGCGATTATCAACTCGATTTCAGGCCCATGGAATATACCGTTAGTTCTCACCAAGTACGGCCTCTAGCGGCAAGGTTGGGTACCTATAGAGAGGTAGCGACCGCAGCTAGCACGCTCTGAAATCCTGTTCAGATAGCTTAAAAACTGTGGGCACACGACTGATTATCAACTTGCCTTCATGCCCATGGAATATACCGTTATTTCTCAGCAAGTACGGCCTCTAGCTACAAGGTTGGTTTACCTATGGAGAGGTAGCGACCATAGCTATCACGAGAGCGATTCTCAACTTGCCTTCATGCATATGGAATATACCGTTATTTCTCACCAAGTACGGCCTCTAGTCGCAAGGTTGGCGTACTCGTGGAGAGGTAGCGACCGCAGCTATCACGAAAGCCCGTTAAGATAGCTTAAAAACTGTGAGCACAGGAGAGATTCTCAGCTTGCTTTCATGCTCATGGAATATACCGTTATTTTTCAGCAAGTACGGCCTCTAGCGGAGAGTTTGGGTACCTATGAAGAGGTATTGACCGCAGCTATCAAGCATTGAAATCCCGTTCAGATAGCTTAAAAGCTGTGGGCACACGAGCGATTATCAACTTGCCTTCATGCCCATGGAATATAATGTTATTTCTCACCAAGTACGGCCTCTAGCGGCAAGGTTGGGTACCTATGGAGAGGTAGCGACCGCAGCTATCACGCTCTGAAATCCCGTTCGGATAGCTAAAAACTGTGGGCACAGGAGCGATTCTCAAATTGCCTTCATGCCCATGGAATATACCGTTATTTCTCAGCAATTACGGCCTTTAGCGGCAAGGTTGGGATACCTATCGAGAGGTAGTGGCCGCAGCTATCACGGGAGCGATTCCCAACTTGCCTTCATGCCCATGGAATATACCGTTATTTCTCACCAAGTACGGCCTCTAGCGGCAAGGTTGGGTACCTATGGAGAGGTTGCGACCGCAGCTATCACGGGAGCCATTCTCAACTTGCCTTCATGCCCATGGAATATACCGTTTTTTTTCTTCAAGTACGCCCTCTAGCGGCAAGGTTGGGATACGTATGGAGAGGTAGCGACCGCAACTATCACGGGAGCGATTCTCAACTTGGCTTCATGCCCATGGAATATACCGTTATTTCTCACCAAGTACGGCCTCGAGCGGCGAGGTTGGGTAAATATTGAGAGGTAGCGACCGCAGCTATCAAGCACTGAAATCCCGTTCAGGAGCGATTCTTAACTTGCCTTCATGCCCATGGAATATACTGTTATTTCTTAGCAAGTACGGCCTCTAGCGGTAAGTTTGGGGTACCTATGGACAGGTAGCGACCGCAGCTATCAAGCACTGAAATCCCGCTCAGGAGCGATTCTCAACTTGCTTTCATGCCCATGGAATATACCGTTATTTCTCAGCAAGTACGGCCTCTAGCGGCAAGGTTTGTGTACCTGTGGACAGGTAGCGACCGCAGCTATCACGCACAGAAATCCCGTTCAGATAGCTTAAAAACTGTTTTGCGCAGAAGCGATTCTCGACTTGCCTTCATGCCCAAGGAATATACCGATATTTCGCCCCAAGTACGGCTCTAGCGGCAATGTTGGTATACCTATGGAGAGGTAGCGACCGCAGCAATCACGCGAGCGATTCTCAACTTGTCTTCATGCCCATGGAATATACTGTTATTGATCAGCAAGTACGGCCTCTAGCGGTATGGTTGGGGTACCTATGGACAGGTAGCGACCGCAGCATTCAAGCACTGAAATCCCGCTCAGGAGCGATTCTCAACTTGCTTTCATGCCCATGGAATATACTGTTATTTCTCAGCAAGTACGGCCTCTAGCGGTAAGGTTGGGGTACCTATGGACAGGTAGCGACCGCAGCTTTCAAGCACTGAAATCCCGCTCAGGAGCGATTCTCAACTTGCTTTCATGCCCAAGGAATATACCGATATTTCGCACCAAGTACGGCACTAGCGGCAAGGTTGGGATACCTATGGAGAGGTAGCGACCGCAGCTATCACGGAAGCGATTCTCGGCTTGCCTTCATGCCCATGGAATATACCGTTATTTCTCAGCAAGGACGGCCTCTAGCAACAAGGATGGGGTATCTGTCAAAAGGTAGCGATTGCAGCTATCACGCACAGAAATCCCGTTCAGATAGCTTAAACACTATGGGCACAGGAGCGATTCTCAACTTGCCTTCATTCCCATGGCATATACCGTTATTTCTCACCAAGTACGGCCTCTAGCGGCAAGGTTGGGTACCTATTGAGAGGTAGCGACCGCAGCTATCAAGCACTGAAATCCCGTTCAGGAGCGATCCTCAACTTGCCTTCATGCCCATGGAATATACTGTTATTTCTCAGCAAGTACGGCCTCTAGCGGTAAGGTTGGGTTACCTATGGACAGGTAGCGACCGAAGCTATCAAGCACTGAAATCCCGCTCAGGAGCGATTCTCAACTTGCTTTCATGCCCATGGAATATACCGTTATTTCTCAGCAAGTGCGGCCTCTAGCGGCAAGGTACCGACCGCAGCTATCACGCATTGAAATCCCGTTCAGATAGCTTAAAAACTACGCGCACAGGAGCGATTCTCAACTTGCCTTCATGCCCATGGAATATACCGTTATTTCTCACCAAGTACGGCCTCTAGCGGCAAGGTTAGGTACCTATGGAGAGGTAACGACCGCAGCTATCAAGCACCGAAATAACGTTCAGGAGCGATTCTCAACTTGCCTTCATGCCCATGGAATATACTGTTATTTCTCAGCAAGTACGGCCTCTAGCGGTAAGGTTGGGGTACCTATGGACAGGTAGCGACCGCAGCTATTAAGCACTGAAATCCAGTTCAGGAGCGATTCTCAACTTGCTTTCATGCCCATCGAATATACTGTTATTTCTCAGCAAGTACGGAATCTAGCAGCAAGGTTGGGGTACCTATGGAGAGGTAGCGACCGCAGCTATCACGCACAGAAATCCCGTTCAGATAGCTTCAAAACTGTTTTGCACAGGAGCGATTCTGGACTTGCCTTCATGCCAAGGAATATACCGTTATTTCTCACCAATTACGGCTCTAGCGGCGAGTTTGGGCTACCTAGGGAGAGGTAGCGACCGTAGCTCTAACGCAATTAAATCCCGTTCAGATAACTTAAAAACTGTGGGCACAGGAGGGATTCACAACTTGCCTTCATGCCCATGGAATATACCGTTATTTCTCAGCAAGTACGGCCTCTAGCGGCAAGGTTGGAGTACCTATATAGAGGTAGCGACCGCAGTTATCACGCAAAGAAATCCCATTCAGATAGCTTATAAACTTTTTTGCACAGGAGCGATTTTCGACTTTCCTTCATGCCCATGGAATATACCGTTATTTCTCAGCAAGTAAGGCCTCTAGCGGCAAGGTTGGGGAAAATATGGAGAGGCAGCGACCCCAGCTATCACGCACTGAAACCCAGTTCAGATAGCTTAAAAACTGTGGGCACGGGAGCAATTCACAACTTGCCTTCATGCCCATGGAATATACCGTTATTTCTCAGCAAGTACGCCCTCTAGCGGCAAGGTTGGGATACCTATGGAGAGGTAGCGACCGCAGATATCACGGGAGCGATTCTCAACTTGACTTCATGCCCATGGAATACACCGTTATTTCTCACCAAATACGGCCTCTATCGGAGAGGTTGGGTACCTATGGAGAGGTAGCGACTGCAGCTGTTAAGCACTGAAATCCCATTCAGATAGCTTAAAAACTGTTTGCACAGGAGCGATTCTGGACTTGCTTTCATGCCAAGGAATATACCGTTATTTCTCACCAAGTACGGCTCTTGCGGCGAGTTTGGGCTACCTAGGGAGAGGTAGCGACCGTATCTCTAACGCAATTAAATCCCGTTCAGATAGCTTAAAAACTGTGGGCACACGATCGATTATCAACTCGATTCCGTGCCCATGGAATATACCGCTATTTCTCACCAAGTACGGCCTCTAGCGGCAAGGTTGGGTACCTATGGAGTGGTTGCGACCGCAGCTAGCACGCTCTGAAATCCCGTTCAGATAGCTTAAAAACTGTAAGCACAGGAGCGACTCTCAACTTGCCTTCATGCCTATGGAATATACCGTTATTTCTTACCAAGTACGCCCTCTAGCGGCAAGGTTGGGACACCTAGGGAGAGGTAGCGGCCGCAGCTATCACGGGAGCGATTCGCAACTTGCATCCATGCCCATGGAATATACCGTTATTTCTCACCAAGTACGGCGTCAAGGGGCAAGTTTGGGGTACCTGTGGAGAGGTAGCGACCGCAGCAATCACGCATTGAAATCCTGTTCAGATAGCTTAAAAACTGTGGGCACACGACCGATTATCAACTTGCCTTCACGCCCATGGAATATACAGTTATTTCTCAGCAGTAGCTTAAAAACTGTTTTGCGCAGGAGCGATTCTCGACTTGCCTTCATGCCCAAGGAATATACCGTTATTTCTCAGCGAGTACGGCCTCTAGCGGCAAGGTTGGGATACCTATGGAGAGGTAGCGGCCGCAGCTATCACGGGAGCGATTCCCAACTTGCCTTCATGCCCATGGAATATACCGTTCTCTCACCAAGTACGGCCTCTAGCGGCATGGTTGGGGTACCTATGGAGAGGTAGCGACCGCAGCCATCAAGCACTGAAATCCCGTTCAGATAGCTTAAAAACCTTGGACACATGAGCGATTCTCGGCTTGCCTTCATGCCCATGGAATATACCGTTATTTCTCAGCCAGTACGGCCTCTAGCAGCAAGGTTGGGGTATCTGTCAAAAGGTAGCGATTGCAGCTATCACGCTCTGAAATCCCGTTCAGATAGCTTAAAAACTGTGGGCACAGGAGCGATTCCCAACTTGCCTTCATGCCCATGGAATATACCGTTATTTCTCAGCAAGTACGACCTCTAGCGGAAAGGTTGAATTGCCTATGGAGAGGTAGCGACAGTAGCTATCACGGGAGCGATTCTCAACTTGCCTTCATGCATATGGAATATACCGTTATTTCTCACCAAGCACGGCATCTAGCCGCAAGTTTTGGGTACCCGTGGAGAGGTAGCGACCGCAGCCATCACGCACTGAAATCCTGTAAAGAAAGCTTAAAAACTGTGGGCACAATAGAGATTCTCGACTTGCCTTCATGTCCATGGAATATACCGTTATTTCTCAGCGAGTACGGCCTCCAGCGGCAAGGTTGGGATACCTATGGAGAGGTAGCGGCCGCAGCTTTCACGGGAGCGATTCCCAACTTGACTTCATGCCCATGGAATATACCGTTCTCTCACCAAGTACGGCCTCTAGCGGCAAGGTTGGGGTACCTATGGAGAGGTAGCGACCGTAGCTCTCACGCACTGAAAACCCGTTCAGGAGCGATTCTCAATTTGCCTTCATGCCCATGGAATATACCGTTATTTCTCAGCAAGTACGGCCTCTAGCGGCAAGGTTGGGGTACCTATGGAGAGGTAGCGGCCGCAGCTATCACGGGAGCGATTCCCAACTTGACTTCATGCCCATGGAATATACCGTTCTCTCAGCAAGTACGGCCTCTAGCGGCAAGGTTGGGTACCTATGGAGAGGTAACGACCGCAGCTATCAAGCACCGAAATCCCGTTCAGGAGCGATTCTCAACTTGACTTCATGCCCATGGAATATACTGTTATTTCTCAGCAAGTACGGCCTCTAGCGGTAAGGTTGGGGTACCTATGGACAGGTAGCGACCGCAGCTATCACGCACTGAAATCCAGTTCAGGAGCGATTCTCAACTTGCTTTCATGCCCATCGAATATACTGTTATTTCTCAGCAAGTACGGCCTCTAGCGGCAAGGTTGGGGTACCTATGGAGAGGTAGCGACCGCAGCTATCACGCACAGAAATCCCGTTAAGATAGCTTAAAAACTGTTTTGCACAGGAGCGATTCTGGACTTGCCTTCATGCCAAGGAATATACCGTTATTTCTCACCAAGTACGGCTCTAGCGGCGAGTTTGGGCTACCTAGGGAGAGGTAGCGACCGTAGCTCTCACGCAATTAAATCCCGTTCAGATAGCTTAAAAACCGTGGGCACATGAGGGATTCACAACTTGCCTTCATGCCCATGGAATATATCGTTATTTCTCAGCAAGTACGGCCTCTAGCGGCAAGGTTGGAGTTCCTATATAGAGGTAGCGACCGGAGCTATCACGCAAAGAAATCCCATTCAGATAGCTTATAAACTGTTTGGCACAGGAGCGATTCTCGACTTGCCTTCATGCCCATGGAATATACCGTTATTTCTCAGCAAGTAAGGCCTCTAGCGGCAAGGTTGGGGAAAATATGGAGAGGCAGCGACCCCAGCTATCACGCACTGAAACCCAGTTCAGATAGCTTAAAAACTGTGGGCACGGGAGCAATTCACAACTTGCCTTCATGCCCATGGAAAATACAGTTATTTCTCAGCAAGTACGCCCTCTAGCGGCAAGGTTGGGATACCTATGGAGAGGTAGCGACCGCAGATATCACGGGAGCGATTCTCAACTTGACTTCATGCCCATGGAATACACCGTTATTTCTCACCAAATACGGCCTCTACCGGAGAGGATGGGTACCTATGGAGAGGTAGCGACGGCAGCTGTTATGCACTGAAATCCCGTTCAGATAGCTTAAAAACTGTGGGCACACGAGCGATTATCAACTCGATTTCATGCCCATGGAATATACCGTTATTTCTCACCAAGTACGGCGTCAAGGGGCAAGTTCGGGGTACCTGTGGAGAGGTGGCGACCGCAGCAATCACGCATTGAAATCCTGTTCAGATAGCTTAAAAACTGTGGGCACACGACCGATTATCAACTTGCCTTCACGCCCATGGAATATACCGTTATTTCTCAGCAAGTACGGCCTCTAGCTACAAGGTTGGTTTACCTATGGAGAGGTAGCGACCATAGCTATCACGAGAGCGATTCTCAACTTGCCTTCATGCATATGGAATATACCGTTATTTCTCACCAAGTACGGCCTCTAGTCGCAAGGTTGGCGTACTCGTGGAGAGGTAGCGACCGCAGCTATCACGAAAGCCCGTTAAGATAGCTTAAAAACTGTGGGCACTGGAGAGATTCTCAGCTTGCTTCCATGCCCATGGAATATACCGTTATTTTTCAGCAAGTACGGCCTCTAGCGGAGAGTTTGGGTACCTATGAAGAGGTAGGGACCGCAGCTATCAAGCATTGAAATCCCGTTCAGATGGCTTAAAAGCTGTGGGCACACGAGCGATTATCAACTTGCCTTCATGCCCACGGAATATACTGTTGTTTCTCACCAAGTACGGCCTCTAGCGGCAAGGTTGGGTACCTATGGAGAGGTAGCGACCGCAGCTATCACGCTCTGAAATCCCGTTCGGATAGCTAAAAACTGTGGGCACAGGAGCGATTCTCAACTTGCCTTCATGCCCATGGAATATACCGTTATTTCTCAGCAAGTACGGCCTTTAGCGGCAAGGTTGGGATACCTATGGAGAAGCAGTGGCCGCAGCTATCACGGGAGCGATTCCCAACTTGCCTTCATGCCCATGGACGATACCGTTATTTCTCACCAAGTACGGCCTCTAGCGGCAAGGTTGGGTACCTATGTAGAGGTTGTAACGAGTACCAGTTGAGGTGCTGCCGGTCGTTTCCTTGGGTGAAATTCCATCACAAGTGAATCGGTCGAATTTATATTCGCTCTGTTTACTTGTGATGGAATTTCACACTGGGAACGATCGACGGAACGTCAACTGATACCGATTTCCACCCAGAGATGGCGCGCGCGACAGTGCGGAATTTTGCAAACGGAACACGCATGACATTGGCTGCGCCCGGAAGACGCAATCGATTCGGAGCGGTTGGACAGCTTATTGCGCTGACATATAAATCCACGATTAAAACATTCCACCGAATCGAACATATTTTTTGCAATTTGCTGAGAGTGCTTGCCAACGATCTCGCTATGTGGCAGACGCCAAAAAGGCAAAAGGCATGCTGTGCGAGCACACGACCGCTCCGCAACGGTTACGTCTTCGGAGCGGGGCCATGCAAGTGTTCCGGTTCCAGAATTCCGTTCTGCAGTGCGACTCGACGTCGGTCATTTCCAAAAGTGCCGCCGCCGTGGTCAGTCGACAGAGGAATTCTGGTGAGTAAAAAAAAAAAGAAAACACAAAGAAAAAGAACGAATAGTAACGTTTCCGTGCATGATTTTTCCAAAAGTGCCGCCGCCGTGGTCAGTCGACAGAGGAATTCTGTGCCGCCGCCGTGGTCAGTCGACAGAGGAATTCTGTGCCGCCGCCGTGGTCAGTCAACGGATGAAATTCGGATTTTCCAAAAGTGCCGCCGCCGTGGTCAGTCGACAGAGGAATTCTGTGCCGCCGCCGTGGTCAGTCAACGAATGAAATTCGGATTTTCCAAAAGTGCCGCCGCCGTGGTCAGTCAACGGATGAAGTTCTGATTTTCCAAAGGTGCCGCCGCCTGGCCACAGCCCCCGTGCAGCCCAGCGAAGCACGCGCCCTCGAGCGCCCACACACCGCCCGCCTGGCCACGACCTCTTTACAGCGTGCAGCCCAGCGAAGCACGGCCCTCGCGCCTTCGAGCGCCCACACACCGCCCGCCTGGCCACGACCTCTTTACAGCGTGCAGCCCAGCGAAGCACGGCCCTCGCGCCTTCGAGCGCCCACACACCGCCCGCCTGGCCACGACCTCTTTACAGCGTGCAGCCCAGCGAAGCACGGCCCTCGCGCCTTCGAGCGCCCACACACCGCCCGCCTGGCCACGACCTCTTTACAGCGTGCAGCCCAGCGAAGCACGGCCCTCGCGCCTTCGAGCGCCCACACACCGCCCGCCTGGCCACGACCTCTTTACAGCGTGCAGCCCAGCGAAGCACGGCCCTCGCGCCTTCGAGCGCCCCCACAACGCCCGCCCGGCCACGACATCTTGACAGCGTGCAGTCCAGCAAAGCACGGGCCCTCGCGCCCTCGAGCGACCACACAACGCCCACCTCATGCCGAATCTCCGGTGCAACAGTGCGGTCAAGGTAAAACAAAAAAAAAAAGAAAATAATATCGTATTGAATTAGTATTAACAAAAAAAAAGAAAATAATATCGTATTGCATT
The DNA here is from genome assembly GCA_964017055.1 of Chloromyia formosa. Classification (NCBI taxonomy): domain Eukaryota; kingdom Metazoa; phylum Arthropoda; class Insecta; order Diptera; family Stratiomyidae; genus Chloromyia; species Chloromyia formosa. The sequence continues at coordinate 58,636,268 of OZ024816.1, read as the reverse complement.
AGTATTAACCGGGATGGGAAATATTCAAACAGACTAAAACAAAACAAAAATAATCTAATGTTAAAAGAAGCATTCGGGTGGTTTCTGATTATTCGTCACGAAATCTCTTTTCTGCAGTATCGGTACTGTGGAAAGTAAACAATAGCGAGAAAATCATGATAGTAATTTGAGAAAAAAAAAAAGAAAAAAAAAAGGGAATATTCGACATAGAAATAAGAGATCAAGAGACACGTAGAACCAAACTCGTAATTGAAAGCGTTTTTTTTTGGGAAATATTGAGTAAGGCACCCGATTCACGCAGAAGAGAAAGAAAAATTTAGCGACCGTATTCATGTGTTCCTTGCCTACGTCCTCTCACCCTCCTCCCATTTTAAGGCATGAACACGCGTTCAAGTTGAGTAGTGCAAGTTACGTACAGTTGGTAGTAAATAACTTTTTTTTGGAAACCGACAAAGTACTATACGTGTGTAGACAAATGAAAAAGAACATTTTTTTGCTTTTAAGTTGTGCTTATTAATTCGGGTTTGAGCGCTGTCCTTCTTTAATTTTTAATTTAATACACATTGTAGTTAATAATCAATCAGTCTCTAGGATAGCATAAATCAGATTTTTTTTTGTCATAGATCAATAGACAAAAGGGACGTATGATTAACTAAAGAATTGTTTGGGGTTTGTTTTTTTTTCAATTATGTTAGCCTGAAAATGAATATTAGTCATGAAAATTAGATTTAGGATCTTCTCGAAACGGAAGAGAAATATAACCAAAATTTGTATTGAATAAACATGGATAAAAGATAGAAAGAAAACGATTCTTTGCTTCCTGATCTTCTGAGGATTGCTTCCCTCCTTATTCGTCAAGGGTGATCGCGCAATACAAATGCGCCGCGCGGTCTATGGTTGGGAGGGTTCGGCGTGGTGTCCCTCATTCATCTGGGATATCGTCTGAGCTCACCGGCAGGGAGGATTAGCCTCGAGGGGTGGGTATATATTTTTTTTTGTCCTCTTCCCGACCAGGTATTGTAGGGCATCGCGTGTCTTCCTCTTTTTTTTGTAACTTGCGGAGCAGGAGCGGTTTTTCTTTTGAGACCCCGCCCACATCTCACGGTAGCTGAGCTGGCCCGTGACGCGCGAACTTCGCCGTCTCCTGAGGAGGAATTAGGTACTGCGTACTCTGGCCGGTCTGAACGACCAAGCCACCTCGGCCTCCAACCCTTCGGGGAAAGCAAAATGTTACAAATGGCGCCCAACGTGGGGCCAAATAAGTTACCGTTAGGGTCGATTTAGGTCGCCCTAGGACCTCAGTTCACCTTGAGGTCCCGTGTTCGGTCCCACTGCTGGAGTTTGGCAACTTTTGAGGTTTCATCCTCACTTTGGTGCTGCACGCACACAGGGACTTTCAAACTCCGGCTATATTTTTTCTTAGCTCGTTTTTTTTCCTCTTCAATCCTTATCCCATCCTTGTAGAGTACCTATCCATGTACAGTAGAATTCCCTATCCCCACCTATCCCGCAACCAGCAGTGTCTACGTTGTGTAGTTTTTTTTATGCTTTGCATAGTGAGCAACCCATTCGGCACGGAGTACTTTCGGAATTACTTGTACTGGGAGTTTACTTCCGATACATATCCAGGCTCTCCGGATGGCGTTCTCACCTTCTTGTGTAGGCATTGTCCGCCCAAGTAACTTTTTTTCTTAAACAAGGCAGACTTTGCAGCTTGTCAATGTTCGCCATGTCTGGCTTTGATGTTGAAGAAGATGGGAGAATTACGTTTACAGGAGTTACTCTTGTAAAACGTCTCCACCCTTCCGATAACTGAGAACCAGGCATGAAGTGCAACGACGGGTGACAATTTCTAGCTCTTTTCGCCCCCTTAGTTTGGTTTTTTTTTCTCTCACCCCTAAGAGGATGCTTCTTTCTGCCGGTATAGCTCAGTAATCGTGCCACGAAGGAGGGAGGAGTCCGAAGGGATTCAAGAAGCAAAGAACTACCTAAAAGCTCACAGATTATCGTATAATTTGTTTTTTTTTTGTATAATTAATTTTTTTGAATAATTAATATTTTTTTCGCACTATCGTATATTGCAAGTTTTCGAAGCTATTCGTTTTTAAAACAATGCCGCTTAACCACACTCCGCCGCCGTTTGGGCAGGCTAATGGAGCACTACCTCAATCAAGCCACATCATGACCCGTGCACGGTCGCAAGCTGCATTAAACCCCAACTCATTAGAGTTCCCAGCACCAAGGGCAGATTATGGGGCAACGCAGAGCGAGACCATGGAGGGTCGGCACTCCAATACAGGATGGGGTCAGTCACACCAACAACAGCCACCCCAGCTGCTGATGCCCTCTCTACACCACTTACAGGCTGTGACGACTGGGGGTCGCCACTCCACCACAGGATGGGACCCATCACATCAACAACCTCCGCCGCCACACTTAGAACAAGGAACTTTTGGAAGGACAACACCAGGTCAAACCGCCAGCTCACAGGCGCCACTTGACATGACACCACTCCCACAGGGATTTGAAGCTTCCATACAAAAGTTGGTTGAAGAAGAATGCGCAAAACGCCTCTCGGCACTCTTTCTGCGGGACGACCACGAGGTGTCGATTCCGCGAGCTGTTCCTGCGGAGCCCCGGACTCAGACGCCACGTAGGCAGTCACACACGCCTCCAGGTCAAGTCCTTAGGACCATCGTAGACTGGGGAATAAAATTTAAAGGGACGGCCGTTGACGAATTTATTCGTCAAGTCGAATTGTTCACAGACCGTACCCTCGGAGGCAATTTTGAGAGTGTATGCTTATTCGCCCACCTTCTGTTTGATGGTCCAACAGCTGCCTGGTTCCGGCGCTTCACGTCCAGCTCGTCGAACCGATACACCTGGGAGTCCCTGCGATGCGCTCTTCGAGAACACTTCGGGGACCGTTACAGCGATGAATATCTAGTAGGAGAGATACATCGCCGAATTCAAAGGCCCGGCCAACTTTTTGATGATTTCTTGGAGGAAGTTCAAGAAATCAATGACCGTATGCGCGATAAGCTATCTGACCGGGAATTGATGAGGATTGTGCGGTGGAATGTCCGTGAGGACATAGGAAATCACCTAATAGTCACCGATTTCACATCCTTAGGAGATCTGCGACATTATGTCCGTAGGATTGAGAATTACAAGGAGCGAATGGCATCACGACGTCCTTTGCAGAATCCTCGTCAATTCTCGCGTTCGAACATAGCAGAATTGGAGGCTAATGATCCTTCATCTCATTCGCCATTTGAGACAGAGGCCGATATAGCCGAACTGAGTCCCCATTCAATCTGTTGGAACTGCCGCAAGCCAGGGCATTCTTACGCGGACTGTTTTGATACGGTCCGCAGATTGTTCTGCTATGGATGCGGAACTCCTGGCACAATTAAGCCACAGTGTGAGCGATGTGCGCTGCCAAAAAACTCCCAGCGCCGGAGACCTCCTTACCAGGCGAGGTCAACCAAGGAGGTTCAAACGGATATGACCTCTCCCGAGATGCCGCACTAAATCGTGCTAAACACGCCAGGAATTCGCATCCAGAGCAGAGCACCCTCGGGCCTCTCTCACAGTCCGTGTCAGAATCTCCTGGTTCGCGGTCATTAAAGGACTATTTCCCACCAGACTTACCTCATACATCTAATTTAACTAGGCCCGTGAATGTGGAGGTTGCAACGCAGACCAGTCTTCTTTCCGAGTCTGTCCACTGCAATTCCCCTGGCTCTTCGATCACGCAAGCGCCTTCAGTCACGATTTTGAAGCCTTGTCCTTCCACCGCTTCTGCACCATTGTCAAATCTAGCGGTACCAACTCCGAAGCCTACTCATTACAGTTTTCGGCCACTCCACGAGCGACAAAAGGACTACTTGGCAATACGACAAAAGATATTCGAGGCGAACGAACTCCAACTGCGTCGCCCAAAACGTTCCACCTTGCTATTGCGCAAGTTCTGGAAAAAAGTCCTCGCGAACAGACGTCGTTATTGCGAAGTAGTCCTGTCAGACTGTCCTCCGAACGATCTTCGGCCATTCGCGCAGGTTACGCTCTTCGACCACACGGTAAGCGGCCTGATAGACACTGGGGCTTCGTGCAGTGTAATCGCTTCCAACTTTGCTGAGACCTTTTTGCGGGAAAGCCGATATCCATGGGAGAGATTCCGGTTCGGGGTGACTACCGCTGATGGTACCTGCCATACAGCCTTCGGGAAAGTGTCTGCTAGAGTCATATTTAGGGGGAACACACGCGCCATCGAGTTCTTAATCATCCCCAGCCTCAGCCAGAATCTCTACTTGGGTATCGACTTTGTTCGCAGCTTTGGTCTTGCTTCAGACTTGTTCGAACCTACTCTCCACGCAGCAGAACTATCGTTAACCGAACCTGCGAAAGCGGTCAACCAACACCAGTTGACAGCGACCCAACAAGCGAAACTCAATACAGCCATTTCGTTGTTCCCGTCTTTCTCTGTAGAGGGCTTAGGGCGTACAACGCTCATCTCACACGCCATCGACGTCGGTACCAACAAGCCGATAAAGCAGAGACACTTTCCTGTCTCTCCCGCCGTCGAGAAGCTCCTCTACAAAGAAATAGATAGAATGCTCGAACTGGGTGTCATTGAGGAGTCGCAGAGCTCGTGGTCATCACCAGTCACCCTGGTGGTCAAACCAAACAAGGTTCGTATGTGCCTGGATGCACGTAAGGTCAACGAGGTGACCTTGAAGGATGCTTATCCTTTGCCGCTCATCGATGGGATTTTGAGCCGCCTCCCCAAGGCTGAGTTCATCACGAGCTTAGACTTGAAAGATGCGTTCTGGCAAATTCCTCTCGATGAAGCGTCAAAGGATAAGACAGCCTTCACCGTCCCTGGCAGGCCGTTGTATCAGTTTGTGACCATGCCTTTTGGTCTGTGCAATGCACCACAAACGATGCAACGCCTGATGGACCGCGTAATTCCGGCGCACTTACGTGATCGGGTGTTTGTATACCTGGATGATTTGTTGCTGGTCACGAGCTCTTTCGAAGAGCACTTGTTGTTGCTTCACGAGGTCGCTCTATGCATTCGTAAGGCAGGGCTGACAATTAACATCGAGAAGAGTAAGTTTATGATGACACAAGTTCATTATTTGGGGCACATAATCGGTCATGGCACCATCATGACCGTTTGCCATCCAATGTGACGCAAGTCAACATGGCATCGGCGCAGTGCTAACACAGACAACCGATACCGGTGCCGAAGTGCCCATTGCCTACATGTCCAAGAAGCTGAATTCAGCCCAGCGAAACTATACGGTGACCGAGCAGGAATGCCTAGCGGCGGTGACAGCGGTTAAGAAGTTTAGAGCCTACGTGGAAGGGCAAGAATTTACCATCATTACGGACCATGCCTCCCTTAAGTGGCTGATGAGCCAGTCGGACTTGCATGGACGATTGGCTCGATTGGCCTTAAAACTGCAGGGCTTCCGATTTCACATCCTTCATCGGAAGGGCAGCCAGCATGTGGTACCAGACACTCAATCTCGGGTCTACTGTGTAGAATCCCTGTCGGTGCAAGATCCTTTTGGGAGTTCAGTCGAGATCGATCTGAATTCTCCATACTTCCGCGCTTCCGAATACAGGGACTTGGTGGATCGAGTCGACAAAAACCAACACCTAATGCCCGATCTTAAAACGCTCAATGGATTCGTGTACAGACGTAGTGAGTACGCGAGCGGTGACGAAGCACAGGAGCAGCAGGCTTGGAAGTTATGGGTTCCGGCCGAGCTTTCGACTGACTTGATTAAGCGCGCCCATGAACATCCGCTTTGCGCGCACGGAGGAGTCGCTAAAACACTCCACCGTCTTAGGATCTTATTCTTTTGGCCTAAGATGACTAAACAAGTCAGCGACTATGTTACTTCCTGCGAGGTATGCAAGCAGTCGAAAGCTCCTAACCAATGCCTCCGACCGCCTATCGAAAATCGCTTTGTCTCCGATCGCGTTTTCCAACGGCTGTACATGGATCTATTGGGACCGTTTCCGAGATCCAAGACAGGCAATATAGGAGCCATCGTGCTCGTCGACCACCTGTCGAAGTTTACTTTTGTGGAGCCAATTCGGAAGTTTACCGCAGAGGTTCTGACCAGTTGGCTCGAGGATAGAGTGTTCCTCGTATTTGGAGTTCCAGAGTCGGTGATGACTGACAACGGACAACAATTTAAGGCGAACGTCTTCAATTCGATGTTGGAACGATACGGGGTGCAGCATTTATATACAGCCGTATATTCGCCCCAGGCTAACGCCTCCGAGCGAGTCAACCGTTCCATCGTGGCCGCCATAAGAGCGTACGTACATCCATCTCAGCGGGACTGGGACAAATGTATTCCCCATATAAATTCCGCACTCCGATCGTCCCACCACACATCGATTAAAGCGTCGCCTTACTTTGTTGTCTTTGGCCAACACATGGTCACTCACGGGAGCACTTACGCCCTCCTCCGGAACCTCCACCTCCTCGGAGATGACCACACTCCCTTGAACCCTAGCGACAAACTGGCGCTTATCCGGCAGCAGGTACAACAGAACCTGCATGTCGCCTTCAGTAAGCATGCCAGCCACTACAATCTACGCTCTCGACAAATTGAATTCCAGCCTGGAGATGAAGTGTTCAGGCGGAACTTTGCTCAAAGCAATGCCGCCGCCCACTACAACTCCAAGCTGGACTTCAAATTTGTCAAGAGCCGGATCGTCAAGAAGGTTGGCAACAGTCGTTACTTGCTGTCGGACCTACAAGGTAAGACAATTGGCATCTTCCACGCCAAGGATCTGCGTCGCTAACCAAAGTTACTGTAGGCAGAACTCACAACAACGAGTGCCCTCCAGCAGAACATGTGGGTGGTTTTGTCGGACGTCCGTGCAGTATACGGGGCACTGCACCACCATCCGCATATACCCAGATCTCTTTTCCGTGCATACAGGAAAAGATATCTGCCGTGTAACGAGTACCAGTTGAGGTGCTGCCGGTCGTTTCCTTGGGTGAAATTCCATCACAAGTGAATCGGTCGAATTTATATTCGCTCTGTTTACTTGTGATGGAATTTCACACTGGGAACGATCGACGGAACGTCAACTGATACCGATTTCCACCCAGAGATGGCGCGCGCGACAGTGCGGAATTTTGCAAACGGAACACGCATGACATTGGCTGCGCCCGGAAGACGCAATCGATTCGGAGCGGTTGGACAGCTTATTGCGCTGACATATAAATCCACGATTAAAACATTCCACCGAATCGAACATATTTTTTGCAATTTGCTGAGAGTGCTTGCCAACGATCTCGCTATGTGGCAGACGCTAAAAAGGCAAAAGGCATGCTGTGCGAGCACACGACCGCTCCGCAACGGTTACGTCTTCGGAGCGGGGCCATGCAAGTGTTCCGGTTCCAGAATTCCGTTCTGCAGTGCGACTCGACGTCGGCCATTTCCAAAAGTGCCGCCGCCGTGGTCAGTCGACAGAGGAATTCTGGTGAGTAAAAAAAAAAAGAAAACACAAAGAAAAAGAACGAATAGTAACGTTTCCGTGCATGATTTTTCCAAAAGTGCCGCCGCCGTGGTCAGTCGACAGAGGAATTCTGTGCCGCCGCCGTGGTCAGTCAACGGATGAAATTCGGATTTTCCAAAAGTGCCGCCGCCGTGGTCAGTCGACAGAGGAATTCTGTGCCGCCGCCGTGGTCAGTCGACAGAGGAATTCTGTGCCGCCGCCGTGGTCAGTCAACGGATGAAATTCGGATTTTCCAAAAGTGCCGCCGCCGTGGTCAGTCAACGGATGAAGTTCTGATTTTCCAAAGGTGCCGCCGCCTGGCCACAGCCCCCGTGCAGCCCAGCGAAGCACGCGCCCTCGAGCGCCCACACACCGCCCGCCTGGCCACGACCTCTTTACAGCGTGCAGCCCTGCGAAGCACGGCCCTCGCGCCTTCGAGCGCCCACACACCGCCCGCCTGGCCACGACCTCTTTACAGCGTGCAGCCCAGCGAAGCACGGCCCTCGCGCCTTCGAGCGCCCACACACCGCCCGCCTGGCCACGACCTCTTTACAGCGTGCAGCCCAGCGAAGCACGGCCCTCGCGCCTTCGAGCGCCCACACACCGCCCGCCTGGCCACGACCTCTTTACAGCGTGCAGCCCAGCGAAGCACGGCCCTCGCGCCTTCGAGCGCCCACACACCGCCCGCCTGGCCACGACCTCTTTACAGCGTGCAGCCCAGCGAAGCACGGCCCTCGCGCCTTCGAGCGCCCACACACCGCCCGCCTTGCCACGACCTCTTTACAGCGTGCAGCCCAGCGAAGCACGGCCCTCGCGCCTTCGAGCGCCCACACACCGCCCGCCTGGCCACGACCTCTTTACAGCGTGCAGCCCAGCGAAGCACGGCCCTCGCACCTTCGAGCGCCCCCACAACGCCCGCCTGGCCACGACCTCTTTACAGCGTGCAGCCCAGCGAAGCACGGCCCTCGCGCCTTCGAGCGCCCACACACCGCCCGCCTGGCCACGACCTCTTTACAGCGTGCAGCCCAGCGAAGCACGGCCCTCGCGCCTTCGAGCGCCCCCACAACGCCCGCCCGGCCACGACATCTTGACAGCGTGCAGTCCAGCAAAGCACGGGCCCTCGCGCCCTCGAGCGACCACACAACGCCCACCTCATGCCGAATCTCCGGTGCAACAGTCCGGTCAAGGTAAAACAAAAAAAAAAGAAAATGATATCCTATTGAATTAGTATTAACAAAAAAAAAAAGAAAATAATATCGTATTGCATTAGTATTAACCGGGATGGGAAATATTCAAACAGACTAAAACAAAACAAAAACCAGGCCGAAGCTTCGCTTCGGCCCGGAGTCCGAAGCGTATATACCCTAGACTTGTACAGACGTAGTGGTGATACCAAAAGTCCCAATTGGCAACGACCATATGTATTAGAAGTGGGTCTCCTATATGGCCAGTTCATAGGGGAGGTTGGCACTCATTCAGTGGGATCTTGACCATTCTCAAAATCAATTAACTAACCCATTCTACAAATATTTGTCGCAGTTTTCAAGTTGCTAGCTTCATTCTATCGAAAGTTAACGCTTATTTGAAGTTTCACTTGTAGGGGAGGTAGGGGTTCCTTGGGTCGGATCTTGCCCATCATTGCCACCAACCAATTAGATCCCCCTACAAACATTTAAAAAAAATGTCAAGTCTCAAGCTTCACTCTATCGAAAGTTATCGCTTATTTGAAGTTTCATTTGTAGGAGAAGTAGGGGTTTCGTTGGTCGGATTTTACGTATTTTCAATATTAGCCAACTGGATCATACTACAAACATTTGACCAAACTTCCAAGTCGATAGCTTCATTTTGTCTTTAAGTTATCGCTTATTTTAAGTTTCATTTCTAGGGGAGGTAGGGGTTCCTTAAGTCGGATCTCACCCATCTTTAATGCCAACTAACTCAATCTCACTTTAACAATTTGACCAAAATTTCAAGTTGCTGGCTTCATTCTATCAAAAGTTATTGCTTATTTGAAGTTTCATTTGGAGGGGAGGTGGGGGTTCCTTGGGTCGGATCTTGCCCATTTTCAATACCAACAAATCGTACTAGCAACATTTTGCCAAATTTTCAACTTGCTAGTATAATTTTTTAGAAAGTTATCGTAATTAAGGGAATATTTAATTTTTTGAAATTTGTAGGGGAGGTAGGCGTTCCTTTAATCTGATTATGCCCAACTTACAAAACCTTAAGCAGCTTCTCACTTCAAGGTTACATGCCAAAAATCAGGTGCCTACGTCAATTGGTTCAGGAGTTATATACAAAAAACCTGAAAATTAGGGTAGTACGGGGTTCTTTGTAAGAAAATTACCGTTAGTTTCCAACTGATCGATTTTATTTTCCCATGAGAGTATAAGATTACCCTCATGAGTAATCTACCAAAGCTAGAGCTTTTCACGTGTATTTAATCGGGAGTTATAGATACATTTATGTATTTTACATATGTAGGGGAGGTAGGCGTTCTCTTGGCCTGATCATTCCCATTTTCAATACCATCCAACTAGATTACACTACCAATATTTGACCAAAATTTCAAGGCTCTAGCTTTATTCTGTCGAGAGTTATCGTGCGAACGGACAGACAGACGGACAGACAGACAGACAGACAGACAGACAGACGGACAGACAGACAGACAGACAGACAGACAGACAGACAGACAGACAGACAGACATGGCTAAATCGAATCAGGAGGTGACCTTGATCATTTATGTATATACATTGCTATACCTCCGGAGCCTCCTTTAAGGTGTTACATATTTCCGTCGTGACAAAAACAATATACCCTATACTAAAAGTCTAGGGTATAATAATCTAATGTTAAAAGAAGCATTCGGGTGGTTTCTGATTATTCGTCACGAAATCTCTTTTCTGCAGTATCGGTACTGTGGAAAGTAAACAATAGCGAGAAAATCATGATAGTAATTTGAGAAAAAAAAAAAAAAGAAAAAAACCAGGCCGAAGCGTATATACCCTAGACTTGTACAGACCTAGTGGTGATACCCAAAGTACCAATTGGCAACGACCATTTGCATTAAAAGTGAGTTTCCTATACGGCCAGTTTATAGGGGAGGTTGACACCCATTCAGGAGGACCTTGACCATTCTCAAACTCAATGAACTAACACATTCTACAAATATTTGTCGAATTTTTCAAGTCGCTAGCTTTATTCTATAGAAAGTTATTGCTTATTTGAAGTTTCACTTGTAGGGGAGGTAGGGGTTCCTTGGGTCGGATCTTGCCCATCATTATCACACATCACTAATTAGATCACCCTACAAACATTTAAAAAAAAATCAAGTCTCTAGCTTCACCCTATCGAAAGTTATCGCTTATTTGAAGTTCATTTATAGGGGAAGTAGGGGTTTCGTTAGTCGAATTTTACGTATTTTCAATATCAGCCAACTGGATCCCGCTGCAAACATTTGGCCAAAATTTCAAGTCGCTAGCTTTATTTTGTCGTTAGTTATCGCTTATTTTAAGTTTCATTTCTAGGGGAGGTAGGGGTTCCTTGGGTCGGATCTTACACATTTTCAATAACAACTAACTAGATCTTACTACCAACATTCTGCCAAATTTTCAACTCGCTAGTGTCATTCTATCGAAAGTTATCGTAATTAAAATAATATTTAATTTATGGAATTTTGTAGGGGAGGTAGGCGTTCCTTTGATGTGATTATGCCCAACTTACTAAAACTCAAGCAGCTTCTTTCCTCAGGGTTACATGCCAAAAATCAGGTGTCTACGTCAATTGGTTCAAGAGTTATAGACAAAAAACCAGAAAAGTAGGGTAGTACGGGGCTCTTTGTAAGAAAATTACCGTTAGTTTTCAACTGATCGGTTTTATTTTCCCAGGAGAGTATAAGAATACCCTCACTAGTAATATACCAAAGCTAGAGCTTTTCATGATTTTTTAATCGGGAGTTATAGATACATTTAATTATTTTACATATGTAGGGGAGGTAGGCGTTCTCTTGGCCAGATTATGCCCAATTTCAATACCATCCAACTAGATCATACTACCAACATTTGACCAAAATTTCATGGCCCTAGCTTCATTCTATCGAAAGTTATCGTGCGAACGGACAGACAGACGGACAGACGGACAGACAGACAGACAGACAGACAGACAGACGGACAGACAGACAGACAGACAGACAGACAGACAGACATGGCTAAATCGAATCAGGAGGTGACCCTGATCATTTATATATATACATTGCTATACCTCCGGAGCCTCCTTTAATGTGTTACATATTTCCGTCGTGACAAAAACAATATACCCTATACTAAAAGTCTAGGGTATAAAAAGGGAATATTCGACATAGAAATAAGAGATCAAGAGACACGTAGAACCAAACTCGTAATTGAAAGCGTTTTTTTTTGGGAAATATTGAGTAAGGCACCCGATTCACGCAGAAGAGAAAGAAAAATTTAGCGACCGTATTCATGTGTTCCTTGCCTACGTCCTCTCACCCTCCTCCCATTTTAAGGCATGAACACGCGTTCAAGTTGAGTAGTGCAAGTTACGTACAGTTGGTAGTAAATAACTTTTTTTTGGAAACCGACAAAGTACTATACGTGTGTAGACAAATGAAAAAGAACATTTTTTTGCTTTTAAGTTGTGCTTATTAATTCGGGTTTGAGCGCTGTCCTTCTTTAATTTTTAATTTAATACACATTGTAGTTAATAATCAATCAGTCTCTAGGATAGCATAAATCAGATTTTTTTTTGTCATAGATCAATAGACAAAAGGGACGTATGATTAACTAAAGAATTGTTTGGGGTTTGTTTTTTTTTCAATTATGTTAGCCTGAAAATGAATATTAGTCATGAAAATTAGATTTAGGATCTTCTCGAAACGGAAGAGAAATATAACCAAAATTTGTATTGAATAAACATGGATAAAAGATAGAAAGAAAACGATTCTTTGCTTCCTGATCTTCTGAGGATTGCTTCCCTCCTTATTCGTCAAGGGTGATCGCGCAATACAAATGCGCCGCGCGGTCTATGGTTGGGAGGGTTCGGCGTGGTGTCCCTCATTCATCTGGGATATCGTCTGAGCTCACCGGCAGGGAGGATTAGCCTCGAGGGGTGGGTATATATTTTTTTTTGTCCTCTTCCCGACCAGGTATTGTAGGGCATCGCGTGTCTTCCTCTTTTTTTTGTAACTTGCGGAGCAGGAGCGGTTTTTCTTTTGAGACCCCGCCCACATCTCACGGTAGCTGAGCTGGCCCGTGACGCGCGAACTTCGCCGTCTCCTGAGGAGGAATTAGGTACTGCGTACTCTGGCCGGTCTGAACGACCAAGCCACCTCGGCCTCCAACCCTTCGGGGAAAGCAAAATGTTACAAGGTAGCTACCGCAGCCATCAAGCACTGAAATCCCGTACAGATAGCTTAAAAACTGTGGGCACACGAACGATTATCAACTTGCCTTCATGCCCATGGAATACACCGTTATCTCTCACCAAGTACGGCCTCTAGCGGCAAGGTTGGGGTACCTATGGAGAGGTAGCGACCGAAGCTATCACGGGAGCCATTCTCAACTTGCCTTCATGCCCATGGAATATACCGTTTTTTTTCTTAAAGTACGCCCTCTAGCGGCAAGGTTGGAATACGTATGGAGAGGTAGCGACCGCAGCTATCACGGGAGCGATTCTCAACTTGGCTTCATGCCCATGGAATATACCGTTATTTCTCACCAAGTACGCTTTCTAGCGGCAAGGTTGGGGTACCTATGGAGAGGTAGCGACCGCAGCTATCACGGAAGCGATTCTCGGCTTGCATTCATGCCCATGGAATATACCGTTATTTCTCAGCAAGGACGGCCTCTAGCGGCAAGGTTGGGGTACCTATGGAGAGGTAGCGACCGAAGCTATCACGGGAGCCATTCTCAACTTGCCTTCATGCCCATGGAATATACCGTTTTTTTTTCTTAAAGTACGGCCTCTAGCGGTAAGGTTGGGGTATCTATGGACAGGTAGCGACCGCAGCTTTCAAGCACTGAAATCCCGCTCAGGAGCGATTCTCAACTTGCTTTCATGCCCAAGGAATATACCGATATTTCGCACCAAGTACGGCACTAGCGGCAAGGTTGGGATACCTATGGAGAGGAAGCGACCGCAGGTATCACGGAAGCGATTCTCGGCTTGCATTCATGCCCATGGAATATACCGTTATTTCTCAGCAAGGACGGCCTCTAGCGGCAAGGTTGGGGTACCTATGGAGAGGTAGCGACCGAAGCTATCACGGGAGCCATTTTCAACTTGCCTTCATGCCCATGGAATGTACTGTTTTTTTCTTAAAGTATGCCCTCTAGCGGCAAGGTTGGGATACGTATGGAGAGGTAGCGACCGCAGCAATCACGGGAGCGATTCTCAACTTGGCTTCATGCCCATGGAATATACCGTTATTTCTCACCAAGTACGCTTTCTAGCGGCAAGGTTGGGGTACCTATGGAGAGGTAGCGACCGCAGCTATCACGGAAGCGATTCTCGGCTTGCATTCATGCCCATGGAATATACCGTTATTTCTCAGCAAGGACGGCCTCTAGCGGCAAGGTTGGGGTACCTATGGAGAGGTAGCGACCGAAGCTATCACGGGAGCCATTCTCAACTTGCCTTCATGCCCATGGAATATACCGTCTTTTTTCTTAAAGTACGGCCTCTAGCGGTAAGGTTGGGGTATCTATGGACAGGTAGCGAACGCAGCTTTCAAGCACTGAAATCCCGCTCAGGAGCGATTCTCAACTTGCTTGCATGCCCAAGGAATATACCGATATTTCGCACCAAGTACGGCACTAGCGGCAAGGTTGGGATACCTATGGAGAGGTAGCGACCGCAGCTATCACGGAAGCGATTCTCGGCTTGCATTCATGCCCATGGAATATACCGTTATTTCTCAGCAAGGACGGCCTCTAGCAACAAGGTTGGGGTATCTGTCAAAAGGTAGCGATTGCAGCTATCACGCACTGAAATACCGTTCAGATAGCTTAAAACTGTTTTGCACTAAAGCGATTCTCGACTTGCCTTCATGCCGATGGAATATACCGTTATTTCTCAGCAAGTACGGCCTCTAGCGGCAAGGTTGGGGTACCTATGGAGAAGTGGCGACCGCAGCTATTAAGCACTGAAATCCCGTTCAGGAGCGATTCTCAACTTGCCTTCATGCCCATGGCATATACCGTTATTTCTCACCAAGTACGGCCTCTAGCGGCAAGGTTGGGATACCTATGGAGAGGTAGCGAACGCAGCTATCACGGGAGCGATTCTCAACTTGCCTTCATGCCCGTGGCATATAACGTTATTTCTCACCAATTACGGCCTCCAGCGGCAAGGTTGGGTACCTATGGAGAGGTTGCGACCGCCGCCATCAAGCACTGAAATCCCGTACAGATAGCTTAAAAACTGTGGACACACGAGCGATTATCAACTTGCCTTCATGCCCATGGAATATACCGTTATCTCTCACCATGTACGGCCTCTAGCGGTAAGGTTGGTTACCTATGGAGAGGTAGCGACCGTAGCTCTCACGCACTGAAATCCCGTTAAGGAGCGATTCTCAACCTGCCCATGCCCATGGAATATACCGTTTTTTCTCTTCAAGTACGCCCTCTAGCGGCAAGGTTGGTATTCCTATGGAGAGGTAGCGACCGCGGCTATCACGGGAGCGATTCTCAACTTGCCTTTATGCCCATGGAATATGCTGTTATTTCTCACCTAATACGGCCTCTACCGGCAAGGTTGGGTACCTATGGAGAGGTAGCGACCGCAGCTATCAAGCACTTAAATCGAGGTCAGGAACGATTCTCAACTTGTCTTCATGCCCATGGAATATATTGATATTTCTCAGCAAGTACGGCCTCTAGCGGTAAGGTTGGGTACCTATGGACAGGTAGAGACCGCAGCCATCAAGCACTGAAATCCCGTTCGGGAGCGATTCTCAACTTGCTTTCATGCCCATGGAATATACTGTTATTTCTCAGCAAGCACGGCCTCTAGCGGCAAGGTTGGGGTACCTATGGAGAGGTAGCGACCGCAGCTATCACGCACTGAAATCCCAGTTCAGATTGCTTAAAAACAGTTTTGCACAGGAGCGATACTCGACTTGCCTTCATGCCCAAGGAATATACCGTTATCTCTCACCAAGTACGGCTCTAGCGGCAAGGTTGGGGAACTTAGGAGAAGGAAGCGACCGTAGCTAGCAAGCAATGAAATCCCGTTCAGATAGCTTAAAAACTGTGGGCACAGGAGGGATTCATAACTTGCCTTCATGCCCATGGAATATACCGTTATTTCTCAGCAAGTACAGCCTCTAGCGGCAAGGTTGGGGTACCTATGGAGAGGTAGCGAACGCAGCTATAACGCATTGAAATCCCGTTCAGATAGCTTAAAACCGTGGACACATGAGCGATTCTCGGCTTGCCTTCATGCCCATGGAATATACCGTTATTTCTCTGCAAAGAACGGCCTCTAGCGGCAAGGTTGGGGTATCTGTCAAAACGTAGCGTTTGCAGCTATCACGCACTGAAATCCCGTTCACATTGCTAAAGAACTATGGGCAAAGGAGCGATTCTCAACTTGCCTTCATGCCCATGGCATATACCGTTATTTCTTACAAAATACGGCCTCTACCGGCAAGGTTGGTTACCTATGGAGAGGTAGCGACCGCGGCTATCACGGGAGCGATTCTCAACTTGCCTTCATGCCCACGGAATATACCGTTATTTCTCAGCAAAAAACGGCCTCTAGCGGCAAGGTTGGGGTATCTGTCAAAACGTAGCCATTGCAGCTATCACGCACTGAAATCCCGTTCAGATAGCTTAAAAACTATAGGCACAGGAGCGATTCTCAACTTTCCTTCATGCCCATGGCATATACCGTTATTTCCCACCAAGTACGCCCTCTAGCGGCAAGGTTGGTATACCTAGGGAGAAGTAGCGACCGCAGCTATCACGGGAGCGATTCGCAGCTTGCCTTCATGCCCTTGGAATATACCGTTATTTCTCACCAAGTACGGCTCTAGCGGCAAGGTTGGGGTACTTATGGAGAGGTAGCGACTGTAGCTATCACGCAATGAAATCTCGTTCAGATAGCTTAAAAACTATGGGCACAGGAGGGATTCACAACTTGCCTTCATGCCCATGGAATATACCGTTATTTCTCACCAAGTACGGCCTCAAGCGGCAAGGTTGGGGTTCCTATGGAGAGGTAGCGACCGTAGTTATCACGCACTGAAATATCGTTCTGGAGCGATTCTCAACTTGCCTTCATGCCCATGGAATATACCGTTATTTCTCAGCAAGTACGGCCTCTAGCGTCAAGGTTGGGATACCTATGGAGAGGTAGCGGCCGCAGCTATCACGGGAGCGATTCTCAACTTGCATTCATGCCCATGGAATACACCGTTATTTCTCACCAAGTACGGCCTCTAGCCGCAAGTTTGGGGTACTCGTGGAGAAGTAGCGACGGAAGCTATCAGGCACATTAATCCTGTTAAGATAGCTTAAAAACTGTGGGCACAATAGAGATTCTCGACTTGCCTTCATGCCCATGGAATATACCGTTATTTCTCAGCAAGTACGGCCTCTAGCGGCAAGGTTGGGATACTTATGGAGAGGTAGCGGCCGCAGCTATCACGGGAGCGATTCTCAACTTGCATTCATGCCCAAGGAATACACCGTTATTTCTCACCAAGTACGGCCTCTAGCCGCAAGTTTGGGGTACTCGTGGAGAAGTAGCGACCGCAGCTATCAGGCACTGTAATCCTGTTAAGATAGCTTAAAAACTGTGGGCACAATAGAGATTCTCGACTTGCTTTCATGCCCATGGAATATACCGTTATTTCTCAGCAAGTACGTCCTCTAGCGGCAAGGTTGGGATACCTATCGAGAGGTAGCGGCCGCAGCTATCACGGGAGCGATTCCCAACTTGCCTACATGCCCATGGAATATACCGTTATCTCTCACCAAGTACGGCCTCTAGCGGCAAGGTTGGGTTCTTATGGAGAGGTAGCGACCGCAGCCATCAAGCACTGAAATCCCGTTCAGATAGCTTAAAAACTGTGGGCACAGGAGCGACTCTCAACATGCTTTCATGCCCATGGAATATACCGTTATTTCTCACCAAGTACGCCATCTAGCGGCAAGGTTGGGACAAATAGGGAGAGGTAGCGGCCGCAGCTATCACGGGAGCGATTCGCAACTTGCCTTCATGCCCATGGAATATACCGTTATTTCTCACCAAGTACGGCGTCTAGGGGCAAGGTTGGGGTACTTGTGGAGAGGTAGCGACCGCAGCAATCACGCATAGAAATCCCGTTCAGATAGCTTAAAAACTGTTTTGCACAGGAGCGATTCTCGACTTGCCTTCATGCCCAAGGAATATACCGATATTTCTTAACAAGTACGGCTCTAGAGGCAATGTGGGGATACCTATGGAGAGGTAGCGACCGCCGCTATCACGGGAGCGATTACCAGCTTGCCTTCATGCCCAAGGAATATACCGTTATTTCTCACCAAGTACGGCGTCTAGGGGCAAGTTTGGGGTACCTGTGGAGAGGTAGCGACCGTAGATATCACGAGAGCGATTCTCAACTTGCCTTCATGCATATGGAATATACTGTTATTTCTCACCAAGTACGGCCTCTTGCCGCAATGTTGGGGTACTCGTGGAGAGGTAGCGGCCGCAGCTATCACGAAAGCCCGTTAAGATAGCTTAAAAACTGTGGGCACAGGAGAGATTCTCAGCTTGCTTTCATGCCCATGGAATATACCGTTATTTTTCAGCAAGTACGGCCTTTAGCGGAGAGTTTGGGTACCTATAAAGAGGTAGCGACCGCAGCTATCAAGCACTGAAATCCCGTTCAGATAGCTTAAAAGCTGTGGGCACACGAGCGATTATCAACTTGCCTTCATGCATATGAAATATACTGTTATTTCTCACCAAGTACGGCCTCTTGCCGCAAGGTTGGGGTACTCGTGGAGAGGTAGCGACCGCAGCTATCACGAAAGCCCGTTAAGATAGCTTAAAAACTGTGGGCACAGGAGAGATTCTCAGCTTGCTTTCATGCCCATGAAATATACCGTTATTTTTCAGCAAGTACGGCCTTTAGCGGAGAGTTTGGGTACCTATGAAGAGGTAGCGACCGCAGCTATCAAGCACTGAAATCCCGTTCAGATAGCTTAAAAGCTGTGGGCACACGAGCGATTATCAACTTGCCTTCATGCCAATGGAATATATCGTTATTTCTCAGCAAGTACGGCCTTTAGCGGCAAGTTTGGGATACCTATGGAGAGGTAGCGGCCGCAGCTATCACGGGAGCGATTCCCAACTTGCCTTCATGCCCATGGAATATACCGTTATTTCTCACCAAGTACGGCCTCTAGCGGCAAGGTTGGGTACCTATGTAGAGGTAGTGACCGCAGCCATCAAGCACTGAAATCCCGTACAGATAGCTTAAAAACTGTGGGCACACGAGCGATTATCAATTTGCCTTCATGCCCATGGAATATTCCGTTATCTCTCACCAAGTACGGCCTCTGGCGGCAAGGTTGGGGCACCTAAGGAGAGGTAGCGACCGTAGCTCTCATGCACTGAAATCCCGTTCAGGAGCGATTCTCAACTTGCCTTCATGCCCATGGAATACACTGTTATTTCTCAGCAAGTACGGCCTCTAGCGGTAAGGTTGGGGTACCTATGGACAGGTAGCGACCGCAGCTATCAAGCACTGAAATCCCGCTCAGGAGCGATTCTCAACTTGCTATCCTGCCCATGGAATATATTGTTATTTCTCAAAGAGTACGGCCTCTAGCGGCAAGTTTGGGGTACCTATGGAGAGGTAGCGGCCGCAGCAATCACGCACAGAAATCCCGTTCATATAGCTTAAAAACTGTTTTGCACAGGAGCGATTCTCGAATTGCATTCATGCATAAGGAATATACCGATATTTCTCAACAAGTATGGCTCTAGCGGCAAGGTGGGATTACCTATGGAGAGGTAGCGACCGCAGCTATCACGGGAGCGATAACCAGCTTGCCTTCATGCCCATGGAATATACCGTTATTTCTCACCAAGTACGGCCTCTAGCGGCAAGTTTGGGTACCTATGGAGAGGCAGCGACCGCAGCTATCAAGCACTGAAATCCCGTTCAGGAGTGATCCTCAACAGCCTTCATGCCCATGGAATATACCGTTATTTCTCAGCAAGTACGGCCTCTAGCGGCAAGGTTGTGTACCTATGGAGAAGTAGCGACCGCAGCTATCAAGCACTGAAATCCCGCTCAGATAGCTTAAAAACCGTGGACACATGAGCGATTCTCGGCTTGACTTCATGCCCATGGAATATACCGTTATTTCTCAGCAAGGACGGCCTCTAGCAGCAAGGTTGGGGTATCTGTCAAAAGGTAGCGATTGCAGGTATCACGCATTGATATCCCGTTCAGATAGCTTAAAAACTATGGGCACAGGAACGATTCTCAACTTTCCTTCATTCCCATGGCATATACCGTTGTTTCTCACCAAGAACGGCCTCTAGCGGCAAGGTTGGGATACCTATGGAGAGGTAGCGACCGCAGCTATCCCGGGGGCGATTCTCAACTTGCCTTCATGCCCATGGAATATATCGTTATTTCTCAGCAAGTACGGCCCCTAGCGGCAAGGTTGTGGTACCTACGGAGTGGAAGCGACCGCAGCTCTCACGCACAGAAGTCCCGTTCAGATAGCTTAAAAACTGTTTTGTACTAAAGCGATTCTCGACTTGCCATCATGCCGATGGAATATACCATTATGTCTCAGCAAGTACGGCCTCTAGCGTCAAAGTTGGGCACCTATGGAGAGGTAGCGACCGCAGCTATCAAGGACTGAAATCCCGTTCAGATAGCTTAAAAACTGTGGGCAAACGAGCGATTATCAACCTGCCTTCATGCCCACGGTATATACCGTTATTTCACACCAAGTACAATTTCTAGCGGCAAGGTGGGGTACCTATGGAGAGGTAGCGACCGTAGCTTTCACGCGCTGAAATCCCGTTCAGGAGCGATCCTAAACTTGCCTTCATGCCCATGGAATATACCGTTATTTTTTAGCAAGTACGGCCTCTAGCGGCAAAGTTGGGGTACAATGGAGAGGAAGCGACCGCAGCTATCACGCACTGAAGTCCCGTTCCGGAGCGATTCTCAACTTGCCTTCATGCCCATGGAATATACCGTTATTTCTCACCAAGTACGGCCTCTAGCGGAAAGGTTTGGGTACCTATGGAGAGGTAGCGACCCCAGCTATCACGCACTGGAACCCAGTTCAGATAGCTTAAAACTGTGGGCACAGTAGCGATTATCAACGTGCCTTCATTCCCATATAATATACCGTTATTTCTCAGCAAGTACGGCTTCTAGGAGCAAGGTTGGGGCGCCTATGGATAGGTAGCGACCATAGCTATCACGCACTGAAATGCCGTTAAGATAGCTTAAAAACCGTGGGCACAGGAGCGATTTCCAACTTGCCTTCATACCCATGGATTATACCGTTATTTTTCACCAAGTACGGACTCTAACGGCAAGGTTGGGATACCTATGGAGTGGTAGCGACCGTAGCTATCAAGGGAGCGATTCTCAGCATGCCTTCATGCTCATGGAATATACCGTTATTTCTCACCAAGTACGGCCTCTAGCAGCAAGGTTGGGTTTCCTCTGGAGAGGTAGCGTCCGTAGCTATCACGGGAGCGATTTTCAACTTGCCTTCATGCATATGGAATATCCCGTTATTTCTCACCAAGTACGGCCTCTAGCGGCAAGTTTGGGTACCTATGGAGAGGCAGCGACCGCAGCTATCAAACATTGAAATCCCGTTAAGATAGCTTAAAAACCGTGGGCACAGGAGCGATTTCCAACTTGCCTTCATGCTCATGGAATATACCGTTATTTCTCAGCAAGTACGGCCTCTAGCAGCAAGGTTGGGTTACCTCTGGAGGGGTAGCGTCCGTAGCTATCACGGGAGCGATTCTCAACTTGCCTTCATGCATATGGAATATCCCGTTATTTCTCACCAAGTACGGCCTCTAGCGGCAAGTTTGGGTACTTATGGAGAGGCAGCGACCGCAGCTATCACGCGCTGAAATCCCGCTCAGATAACTTAAAAACTGTGGGCAAACGAGCAATTATCAACCTGCCTTCATGCCCACGGTATATACCGTTATTTCTCACCAAGTACAATCTCTAGCGGCAAGGCTGGGGTACCTATGGAGAGGTAGCGACCACAGCTATCACGGGAGCGATTATCAACTTGCCTTCTTGCCCATGGAATATACCGTTATTTCTCAGCAAGTACGGCCTCTAGCGGCACGATTGGGGTACCTGTGGAGAGGTAGCGACCGTAGCTATGGCGGACTGAAATCCCGTTCAGATAGCTTAAAAACTGTGGGCACATGAGCGATTATCAACTTGCCTTCATGCCCATGGTATATATCGTTATTTCTCACCAAGTACGGCCTCTAGCGGCAAGGTTGGGTACCTATGGAGAGGTAGCGACCGTAGCTGCCACGGGAGCGATTCTCAACTTGCCTTCATGATCGCTCCCGTGATGGCTACGGTCGCTACCACTCCATAGGTATCCCAACCTTGCCGTTAGAGGCCGTACTTGGTGAGAAATAACGGTATAGTTATTTCTCACCAAGTACGGCCTCTAGCGGCAAGTTTCGGTAGCTATGGAGAGGTATTGACCGCAGCTATCACGGCCTGAAATCCCGTTCAGATAGCTTAAAAACTGTGGGCACACGAGCGATTATCAACTTGCCTTCATGCCCATGGTATATATCGTTATTTCTCACCAAGTATGGCCTCTAGCGGCAAGGTTAGGGTACCTATGGAGAGGTAGCGACCGTAGCTCTCACGCACTGAAGTCCCGTTCAGGAGCGATTCTCAACTTGCCTTTATGCCCATGGAATATACCGTTATTTCTCAGCAAGTACGGCCTCTAGCGGCAAAGTTGGGGGTACCTATGGAGAGGCAGTGACCCCAGCTATCACGCACTGAAACCCAGTTCAGATAGCTTAAAAACTGTGGGCACAGTAGCAATTATCAACGTGCCTTCATGCCCATTGAATATACCGTTATTTCTCAGCAAGTATGGCTTCTAGCGGCAAGGTTGGGGTGCCTATGGAGAGGTAGCGACAATAGCAATCACGCACTGAAATCCCGTTAAGATAGCTTAAAAACTGTGGGCACAGGAGGGATTTCCAACTTGCCTTCATGCCCATGGAATATACCGTTATTTTTCACCAAGTACGGACTCTAACGGCAAGGTTGGGATACCTATGGAGTGGTAGCGACCGTAGCCATCACGGGAGCGATTCTCAACTTGACTTCATGCTCATGGAATATACCGTTATTTCTTTCCAAGTACGGCCTCTAGCGGCAAGTTTGGGTACTTATGGAGAGGTAGCGACCGCAGCTATCACGCACTGAAATCCCGTACAGATAGCTTAAAAACTGTGGGCAAACGAGCGATTATCAACTTGCCTTCAGGCCCATTGGTATATACCGTTAGTTATCAGCAAGTACGGCCTCTAGCAGCAAGGTTGGGTTACCTATGGAGAGGTAGCGACCCTAGCTATCACGGGAGCGATTCTCATTTTGCCTTCATGCATATGGAATATACCGTTATTTCTCACCAAGTACGGTCTCTAGCGGCAAGTTTGGGTACATATGGAGAGGTAGCGACAACAGCTATCAAGCATTGAATTCCCGTTCGGATAGCTTAAAAACTGTGGGCACACGAGCGATTATTAACTTGCCTTCATGCCCATGGTATATACCGTTATTTATCAGCAAGTACGGCCTCTAGCGGCAAGGTTGGGGTACCTATTTAGAGGTAGCGACCGTAGCTCTCACGCACTGAGATCCCGTTCAGGAGCGATTCTCAACTTGCCTTCATGCCCATGGAATATACCGTTATTTCTCAGCAAGTACGGCCTCTAGCAGCAAGGTTGGTTACCTATGGAGAGGTAGCGACCGTAGCTATCACGGGAGCGATTCTCAACTTGCCTTCATGGATATGGAATATACCGTTATTTCTCACCAAGTACGGCCTCTAGCGGCTAGTTTAAGTACCTATGGAGAGGTAGCGACCGCAGCTATCACCCATTGAAACCCAGTTCAGATAGCTTAAAAACTGTGGGCACAGTAGCGATTATCAACGTGCCTTCTTGCCCATGAAATATACCGTTATTTCTCAGCAAGTACGGCCTCTAGCGGCAAGGTTGGGGTACCTATGGAGAGGTAGAGACAGCAGCTATCAAGCATTGAAACCCAGTTCAGATAGGTTAAAAACTGTGGGCACAGGAGCGATTATCAACGTGCCTTCATGCCTATGGAATATACCGTTATTTCTCACCAGGTACGGCCTCTAGCGGCAAGGTTGGAGTACCTATGGAGAGGTAGCGACCGTAGCTCTCACGCACTGAAATCCCGTTCAGGAGCGATTCTCAACTTGCCTTCAAGCCCATGGAATATACCGTTATTTCTCAGCAAGTACGGCCTCTAGCGGTAAGGTTGGGGTACCTATGGACAGGTAGCGACCGCAGCTATCAAGCACTGAAATCCCGCTCAGGAGCGATTCTCAACTTGCTATCCTGCCCATGGAATATATTGTTATTTCTCAAAGAGTACGGCCTCTAGCGGCAAGTTTGGGGTACCTATGGAGAGGTAGCGGCCGCAGCAATCACGCACAGAAATCCCGTTCATATAGCTTAAAAACTGTTTTGCACAGGAGCGATTCTCGAATTGCATTCATGCATAAGGAATATACCGATATTTCTCAACAAGTATGGCTCTAGCGGCAAGGTGGGATTACCTATGGAGAGGTAGCGACCGCAGCTATCACGGGAGCGATAACCAGCTTGCCTTCATGCCCATGGAATATACCGTTATTTCTCACCAAGTACGGCCTCTAGCGGCAAATTTGGGTACCTATGGAGAGGCAGCGACCGCAGCTATCAAGCACTGAAATCCCGTTCAGGAGTGATCCTCAACAGCCTTCATGCCCATGAAATATACCGTTATTTCTCAGCAAGTACGGCCTCTAGCGGGAAGGTTATGGTACCTATGGAAAGGTAGCGACCGCAGCTATCACGCACAGAAATCCCGTTCAGATAACTTAAAAACTGTTTTGCAGAGGAGCGATTTTCGACTTGCCTTCATGCCCAAGGTATATACCGTTAATTCTCAGCAAATACGGCCTCTAGCGGCAAGGTTGGGATACCTATGGAGAGGTAGCGACCGCAGCTATCACGGGAGAGATTCTCAACTTGCCTTCATGCCCCTGGAATATAACGTTAGTTCTCACCAAATACGGCCTCTAGCGGCAAGGTTGTGTACCTATGGAGAAGTAGCGACCGCAGCTATCAAGCACTGAAAATCCCGCTCAGATAGCTTAAAAACCGTGGACACATGAGCGATTCTCGGCTTGACTTCATGCCCATGGAATATACCGTTATTTCTCAGCAAGGACGGCCTCTAGCAGCAAGGTTGGGGTATCTGTCAAAAGGTAGCGATTGCAGGTATCACGCATTGATATCCCGTTCAGATAGCTTAAAAACTATGGGCACAGGAACGATTCTCAACTTTCCTTCATTCCCCATGGCATATACCGTTGTTTCTCACCAAGAACGGCCTCTAGCGGCAAGGTTGGGATACCTATGGAGAGGTAGCGACCGCAGCTATCCCGGGGGCGATTCTCAACTTGCCTTCATGCCCATGGAATATATCGTTATTTCTCAGCAAGTACGGCCCCTAGCGGCAAGGTTGTGGTACCTACGGAGTGGAAGCGACCGCAGCTCTCACGCACAGAAGTCCCGTTCAGATAGCTTAAAAACTGTTTTGTACTAAAGCGATTCTCGACTTGCCTTCATGCCGATGGAATATACCATTATTTCTCAGCAAGTACGGCCTCTAGCGTCAAAGTTGGGCACCTATGAAGAGGTAGCGACCGCAGCTATCAAGGACTGAAATCCCGTTCAGATAGCTTAAAAACTGTGGGCAAACGAGCGATTATCAACCTGCCTTCATGCCCACGGTATATACCGTTATTTCACACCAAGTACAATTTCTAGCGGCAAGGTGGGGTACCTATGGAGAGGTAGCGACCCCAGCTATCACGCACTGGAACCCAGTTCAGATAGCTTAAAACTGTGGGCACAGGAGCGATTATCAACGTGCCTTCATGCCCATGGAATATACCGTTTTTTCTCAGCAAGTACGGACTCTAACGGCAAGGTTGGGATACTTATGGAGAGGTAGCGACCGTAGCTATCACGGGAGCGATTCTCAACTTGCCTTCATGCTCATGGAATATACCGTTATTTTTCACCAAGTACGGCTTCTAGCGGCAAGGTTGCGTACCTATTTAGAGGTAGCGACCGTAGCTCTCACGCACTGAAATCCCGTTCAGGAGCGATTCTTAACTTGCCTTCATGCCCATGGAATATACCGTTATTTCTCAGCAAGTACGGCCTCAAGCAGCAAGGTTGGGGTACCTAAGGAGAGTTAGCGACCGTAGCTCTCACGCACTGAAGTCCCGTTCCGGAGCGATTCTCAACTTGCCTTCATGCCATGGCATATACCGTTATTTCTCACCAAGTACGGCCTCTAGCGGAAAGGTTTGGGTACCTATGGAGAGGTAGCGACCCCAGCTATCACGCACTGGGAACCCAGTTCAGATAGCTTAAAACTGTGGGCACAGTAGCGATTATCAACGTGCCTTCATTCCCATATAATATACCGTTATTTCTCAGCAAGTAGCTTCTAGGAGCAAGGTTGGGGCGCCTATGGATAGGTAGCGACCATAGCTATCACGCACTGAAATGCCGTTAAGATAGCTTAAAAAACCGTGGGCACAGGAGCGATTTCCAACTTGCCTTCATACCCATGGATTATACCGTTATTTTTCACCAAGTACGGACTCTAACGGCAAGGTTGGGATACCTATGGAGTGGTAGCGACCGTAGCTATCAAGGGAGCGATTCTCAGGCATGCCTTCATGCTCATGGAATATACCGTTATTTCTCACCAAGTACGGCCTCTAGCAGCAAGGTTGGGTTTCCTCTGGAGAGGTAGCGTCCGTAGCTATCACGGGAGCGATTTTCAACTTGCCTTCATGCATATGGAATATCCCGTTATTTCTCACCAAGTACGGCTCTAGCGGCAAGTTTGGGTACCTATGGAGAGGCAGCGACCGCAGCTATCAAACATTGAAATCCCGTTAAGATAGCTTAAAAACCGTGGGCACAGGAGCGATTTCCAACTTGCCTTCATGCTCATGGAATATACCGTTATTTCTCAGCAAGTACGGCCTCTAGCAGCAAGGTTGGGTTACCTCTGGAGGGGTAGCGTCCGTAGCTATCACGGAAGCGATTCTCAACTTGCCTTCATGCATATGGAATATCCCGTTATTTCTCACCAAGTACGGCCTCTAGCGGCAAGTTTGGGTACTTATGGAGAGGCAGCGACCGCAGCTATCATGCGCTGAAATCCCGCTCAGATAACTTAAAAACTGTGGGCAAACGAGCAATTATCAACCTGCCTTCATGCCCACGGTATATACCGTTATTTCTCACCAAGTACAATCTCTAGCGGCAAGGCTGGCGGTACCTATGGAGAGGTAGCGACCACAGCTATCACGGGAGCGATTATCAACTTGCCTTCTTGCCCATGGAATATACCGTTATTTCTCAGCAAGTACGGGCCTCTAGCGGCACGATTGGGGTACCTGTGGAGAGGTAGCGACCGTAGCTATATGGCGGACTGAAATCCCGTTCAGATAGCTTAAAAACTGTGGGCACATGAGCGATTATCAACTTGCCCTTCATGCCCATGGTATATATCGTTATTTCTCACCAAGTACGGCCTCTAGCGGCAAGGTTGGGTACCTATGGAGAGGTAGCGACCGTAGCTGCCACGGGAGCGATTCTCAACTTGCCTTCATGATCATGGAATATACCGTTATTTCTCACCAAGTACGGCCTCTAGCGGCAAGTTTCGGTAGCTATGGAGAGGTATTGACCGCAGCTATCACGGCCTGAAATCCCGTTCAGATAGCTTAAAAACTGTGGACACACGAGCGATTATCAACTTGCCTTCATGCCCATGGTATATATCGTTATTTCTCACCAAGTATGGCCTCTAGCGGCAAGGTTAGGGTACCTATGGAGAGGTAGCGACCGTAGCTCTCACGCACTGAAGTCCCGTTCAGGAGCGATTCTCAACTTGCCTTTATGCCCATGGAATATACCGTTATTTCTCAGCAAGTACGGCCTCTAG
Organism: Chloromyia formosa; assembly: GCA_964017055.1. Taxonomy (NCBI): domain Eukaryota; kingdom Metazoa; phylum Arthropoda; class Insecta; order Diptera; family Stratiomyidae; genus Chloromyia; species Chloromyia formosa. Next base: position 58,608,390 of record OZ024816.1, on the reverse strand, counting down.
CGGCAAAGTTGGGGTACCTATGGAGAGGCAGTAGACCCCAGCTATCACGCACTGAAACCCAGTTCAGATAGCTTAAAAACTGTGGGCACATGAGCGATTATCAACTTGCCTTCATGCCCATGGTATATATCGTTATTTCTCACCAAGTACGGCCTCTAGCGGCAAGGTTGGGTACCTATGGAGAGGTAGCGACCGTAGCTGCCACGGGAGCGATTCTCAACTTGCCTTCATGATCATGGAATATACCGTTATTTCTCACCAAGTACGGCCTCTAGCGGCAAGTTTCGGTAGCTATGGAGAGGTATTGACCGCAGCTATCACGGCCTGAAATCCCGTTCAGATAGCTTAAAAACTGTGGACACACGAGCGATTATCAACTTGCCTTCATGCCCATGGTATATATCGTTATTTCTCACCAAGTATGGCCTCTAGCGGCAAGGTTAGGGTACCTATGGAGAGGTAGCGACCGTAGCTCTCACGCACTGAAGTCCCGTTCAGGAGCGATTCTCAACTTGCCTTTATGCCCATGGAATATACCGTTATTTCTCAGCAAGTACGGCCTCTAGCGGCAAAGTTGGGGTACCTATGGAGAGGCAGTGACCCCAGCTATCACGCACTGAAACCCAGTTCAGATAGCTTAAAAACTGTGGGCAACAGTAGCAATTATCAACGTGCCTTCATGCCCATTGAATATACCGTTATTTCTCAGCAAGTATGGCTTCTAGCGGCAAGGTTGGGGTGCCTATGGAGAGGTAGCGACAATAGCAATCACGCACTGAAATCCCGTTAAGATAGCTTAAAAACTGTGGGCACAGGAGGGATTTCCAACTTGCCTTCATGCCCATGGAATATACCGTTATTTTTTCACCAAGTACGGACTCTAACGGCAAGGTTGGGATACCTATGGAGTGGTAGCGAACGTAGCCATCACGGGAGCGATTCTCAACTTGACTTCATGCTCATGGGAATATACCGTTATTTCTTTCCAAGTACGGCCTCTAGCGGCAAGTTTGGGTACTTATGGAGAGGTAGCGACCGCAGCTATCACGCACTGAAATCCCGTACAGATAGCTTAAAAACTGTGGGCAAACGAGCGATTATCAACTTGGCCTTCAGGCCCATTGTATATACCGTTAGTTATCAGCAAGTACGGGCTCTAGCAGCAAGGTTGGGTTACCTATGGAGAGGTAGCGACCCT